>JAWLRI010000072.1:1093910-1151337 GCA_034781795.1 Crypturellus tataupa
CGCTGGCCCCGTGCCCGGGCCGCCTGTCAGCGCTCCCGCGGCCGGGAGGACGCGTTGACCCCCGGCCACCTGCGCGCTCCCGGCCCCGTGCTGCTCCCTCCCAGGGACCTTTTCCCTAGTCTGGGGCCCGCAGCTGTTCCCAGACTCCTCCCCGAGGGAGGAGGAAAGGCAGGAGTGATTTTCCAGAGTAACCAGGGTAAAACCCAGACGGGATCCGAGCTAACGTCCAGCCAGGGCCAGCCCGGAGCGGGAAGCAGCTCGCGCAGCCCCCGGGAGCTCTCGCTTGGCCGGGAGGGCCCTCGGGTGCCTTCCGCCTCCCTCCGGAAGAGGGGCCGAGCCGGGAGCTGCGAGGGACTCGACATGGCCGGCGCGCTGCAGGCGTCGGGAGGCCTGGGAATGCCCCGCGCGAGGCGGGAGGCCGAGCGCCTCCTGCACGAGGAGCCCGTGGCCGGGAACCCCTACACGGAGGACGCTCTGCTCCGGAGCTACCTGAAGAGGCACCTTCCTCCCGAGGTCGGCGCGCGCGGGTGCCTGCGCGCGGGCGCGCGGCGCCGTCGTGGCCACTCTGTTGCGACCACAGACAGGACGGGGCTGGGAGCTCCTTCCACCTTCTCTAAAATGCCATTTGTTTGTCTCCCGCGCAGGGGACAACAACTGGCGGGGCATAGACAGGGTTAGAAAGGGCTTGGTGGGCTCCTGTGACCAACTGGGTGTTGCAATGGCTTGGGGGTTGCTTGGGGACCATGGGTGCCTGTGTTGGTTTGGCACCCAGTCACCCGCGGCAAGAGAATCCAGGGAAAGGGTCTGAACGTGATCGGGATCAGCATCCTCCTGAACGTGAGGATGCTCCCAAGTCCCGCTCTGGTCGCTCACGTCCCTCCGCCCGGGAAGAGCGGCTCGGAAGGAAGCTCCTTTCAGAGAGAACGTTGTCGTTCAGCTCGACCCTCATGAGTGGTTTTCGTGTTTGCTCGTTCTCACCGTCACTCGTGGAATTGCTGGGGGGTTGCAGACAGCAAGGACAGGGCTGCAGGGGGGACAGACCCAGACTCCACTCAGCGAGGTTGCACGGGGGGCTCTGCTAGCGGCTGTGGGTACAAGAGGTCACCCCAAGGACTGCAGTGGATTCACCCTTTCCAAGGACCACATCTCCCAGAGCTGAGTGTCACCTCATTCTGTGATTTACTCCAGCAGAAGCAATACAGTGACCTGGAGAGCTTCCACGTGAGGAGGGGAGGCAGGACACGGCTCTGAGTGATGCTCTCCTGGCCACTGCCCAGTCTCTGGGCGGGTGAGGCCTTGCAGTCAGGTGCAATAGGGTGATGACAGCTTTGGGAGCTTGCATTTTCCACAGCCATCCCTAAAGACAGGGATGAAGCCTCCCAAAGCATCGCTGTGGCCTTCCTGCCAGAGTATGGAAGAGAGGGGGATGCGTTCAGGCAGCCAGAAAGATCTTCCTCCTGGTACGCACCTTTGGCAGGAGCGTGACTAAATCTCTTGAAAAATGAAAGGCTCAGTGAGGTCCACTATCCTTCCCCATAGACACAAAGTGTAAAACCTATCACAAAATCAGCAAAATCTTCCTTACAGTTCTGGGTTTGGTCCCAGCGGGGCGGTGTTGCCTCGTTGTTGATAGGGAGAGCTGTGTGTCAGCCTCCAGCCTCCTGCGGCGCAGGCTCCGCACAGCCAGTAGGTTCATGCGGATCCCTCCATTAACAACTGGGAAGCTCTGTGTGTCCCACTGAAGGGGACGCCTCCCTGGAAGTTGATTTCTGTCGTATTGTTTGCCTGTGCCCAGTGGTAACAAAAGTATTTTCCTGGAAAGGAGCCCAAGATCTGTTTTTTTGAAGATGATTTCTGGACTGCATAGAAGAAAGTGTCTGCTGTTTTGGTCTTTGATGCCTCCGTAAATACCTTTTTTTAATATAAAAGGATGATCTCTTTTCACTTTTGATGCATTTCCAATATACTCATCTAATGGGACATTAAAGCACTGATTAGGGTGAACGAAAGGGCCCAAAAATGCTGCTTGTTAATGGCTTGTGTCCTGAACCTAATGGTTTGTGGATAACCCTTCAGGAGGCTGTTGTGCATTGCCTGGAGTGCCCAGGCTGCTGTGCAGCTCAGCAGTCCCACTTACAAGAGCTCTGACTTTGTTCTCTGACTTTGGAAACAGACACATTAACATGGGCAGCATTAAAAGGCGAAGTCAAGGCAGGTACACAGAGAGGCCAAATGTCTTTTTACACACACTGTGTGTGGGAGTGAAGGGACTGTCACAGCTTGAATTCACTCTTGTGTGCAGACAGTTTCCTTGTCCTGTCTAGTTAGGGACCTGGCAGCTTTTGAAACTACTTGTGTAAATTCACGTTCTTCTACCCAGCAAAAACTACCTGCTAAACAGTGCAAAGGTCCTGGTACTTCAGGGATTAGTGAAATCCATGAATCCTTGGACTCTTAGACTGTGCCACTAAAACAACCTTTACATTTTAGTCAAGGTACAATAAACATTGGAATCAAATATTTGAGTCCCTGCCAAATTGCAGCTAGAGCAAACAACAAGAGCACAGCATAAGTTTGATACGGAGCTCAGGTGTGTTTTGGGTTGTGTTTTGCTTTCTCTATCACTGTTTATCTGAAAGGAAAGTGATTGGCCTGAAGTTTGAGACTTGTAAAGCACTAAGCAGAGAGTAGGTGTTAGATGCTCATCCCCCCAGCTGAGAGGCAGAGCGATGAAGGAATCAATCGCACGGGACGTAATTTAATGAAAAGTCAATAGAGGAGGGAGCAGAGAAAGAAAAAAAACAGTGTTTGAACTTCATCATCAGCAAATTAATGTGCTGTGTATTTGTGCTATTTGAATAGGGCAACTAGGACACTCACCTCCACACTTGTTATGCTTAGGGGGAAATGATGTTGTGCGGATAGAGGAGGGCAAAAGGGATTCCTCTGATGAAAGCTAATCTAGACCGGGCCCTTCTATGACCCTTATTACTGACTTGAATGTATTTACAAGGCCCTACCGTGCTAGAGGTTGGGTTCATCTGACCCAATTTTAAGGATCAGTAAGGTTATTTACGTCTAGGAAAGTTCTCTAGGCTCTGGCCACAGTCAGTGTGGAGGAGCAGGTAGAGGGCAATTCTTCTCATGCTGAAGCAAGGATCTAAGTTGGAATGAATCCGTCTCTGCAGGTGCCCCTTTCTCTCCTTTAGCTATGGACAGGCTGCTCTATGGCAGGCAGCCAACGCTGGCAAAGGTAAAGCCAAATTAGTTCTTATCTAGAGACATTCGGGAAGCTGGTGGCAGAGTGGAAATGAATCTGGACCCCCCAGGAGCCAGCCTGAAGCTCATACAGCTGAGCCATCCCTCCTTTTCTAATCCAATAAGCAGGTAACTATTGAGCCCAGTGGAATTTTTCCGATGTAGATGAGAGCTTTTCATTTTTGGTAGGTTTCTCCCCCTGGAATTTGTATCCAGCAGTAAATCACAGAATCACTGAGGCTAGAAGTGGCCTCTGGAATTTGTCTAGTCAACCCCCATTCATGAGTATCTGTGTGATTCTCAACCCTCATACAAACATTTTTCTGTCTTTGGTAAAATCCAGAGATGCAGCCTTTTCAGAAAGGGGATTCTGGAAAAACAAAGTGACAGATGAGCACAGCTGTCCCAGCCAAGCCTAGGAGATAAGCTACTGCCCTGCTCATTACAGAACTGCAGAAGGGCCAGGTGGCAAGAGCTCATTAGCACTTGAAACAGTTGGGCTCCATCTTTTGTCTTTCGAAATAAGACTGTGGGCCCTTCATCTTCCCAGGGTGTGCTGAAAGACTCTTGTTGTTGCTTCACAGATACAGGAGGAGGTGAGCCAGGACCTGGAAAAATTTGGAAACCGTCTGCTAACTGAGATCCAACCTCTCGCATGGGAATGTGCATCAAATCCTCCTGTATTTCGGCAGTATGATGCCTGGGGGCAGCGGCTGGATCATATTATCACCTGCTCGGCCTGGAAGAGGATGAAGGAAATCTCAGCAGAAGAGGGGCTAGTTGCTGAGGCTTATGAGAGAAGATACTCCAACTGGAGGTGACTGGGGTGTGGGAATGGGTGAGGGCAACTTGGTGAAGGCAGGTGGCTTGGAGACCTGGTGAATATCCATGGTTGTTCTTAGCAGGGTGAGTTCGGCATCTAGTAGGACTGGGCTCCTGGTTGGATAATGGGTAACAGATAAGGCCTGGGTAAAGGCACACCTGGCTCTGCTCTCTGCTTTGAACAGCAGTGTCTCCGTGCTGGTCATCTCTCCAGGAATGAAAAGTTCTTCTGTTCCATTTCTTCCTGGTTGAAATTTTCTGCCCTCTTTAGAAATGAGTGGCTTGATTCTCACATGTGTTGCCTGTATCCTTTTGGCCTCTCTGTAGTTATGTTTCATCCTTCTGCAGATGAACTGCTGCAAAACTTCTGTTTTCATTTTTTTCCTAGCCGTGTGCATCAGGCTATCAAACTCTACTTATTTTCATACTTCTCTGGAGGTTTCAACTGTCCTCTGGCCATGACGGATGGAGCAGCCAAAGTCATTGAGGTAGGAGCTCCACTGTCTCTCAGGACCGAGCCCAGGTGCTGACAGCATTGATTAGAGCCCAGGACACTGGCCAAGGCTCCAGGAAAGTTAATCTGCCACCTGCCTCTGGGCAAGTCCCTTCCTTGCTCTGTGACTCAGTTCCATCTCCCACCTGCCACGTTTCTCTTACTTACAAAGTCCTTGTGCATGGGTTTGCTTTTAGATTTACTTACATCACTGAATACAGTGTTACTGTCCACTTTGAGCCTTGCAGGGATGCTTGTAGGGTACACTCTTGTGAGTTAAGAGAATGATTGAAATTTGGTCTGGGCAAGATGCATCTACTGCATTAGGATTTCTCATCTTGGTTTATTTTCCCTCCCCCAACACAGTCCCTGGGTATTCCTGGATCCCTGAAACATGTTTTTGACCGTCTGACATCCCGTGACCCCAAGAAGTTCTGGACCTCTGGCCAGTGGATGACGGAGCGCCGGGGAGGCTCTGACGTTGGTAAGGGTCCCTAGCTGGGAAATGACTGCAGTGGCAGCTGGCTGTGTTAGCAAGAATTGAGAGGATGAAAGGTGGAGGAGAACTTTCCAAGCCATGGAGCTGATTTAAGATAGTTCAGCAGAAGTCACGTAACTCTTTTAGATAGTAGAAGACCTAACTCATTCTGTCCACCAGTGCATGCAGTACACACACATGTGCAGATACAGAGCTGCGGTACTTGCACAGATAACCCACAGATGTCTAGCTCTAGATCAAACCCTAGAGCATCACTGAGGCCCATCCCAGGTAGAACTGAAGACACAGTCTTGGCCTTCAACTTTTGTTCCTTGGCAAGTGATAATAGCAGCAGAATAGACCAGGAAATCTCAGACCTCCATTACAGAGTCAGAAGTGCGCAAAGGGAGTCACCTACATCTGATGAAGTAGCAGTTGGTTTCCTGGTGGGAGAAGCTGTGGAATAAAAGCTAGAGGGATGAGCATTATTGCAGGACTCGATTCCATAGGACCTTTTTTGTTCTTGGCCATGGTACCCCCTAAAAAATGGACGAGCTGGATTATAAACCACTGTGTGTTTTGCCTACAAAGTGCTGCCATTTTCAGCTGTTGGCCTGGAACAATTGCTGGAAAGGTTCAGACTCAACAGAGGACATTTTCTTTCCAGTACTTAACTCTGACTGCATCTTTTATCCAGGGCCAGTGGAACAGATTAGCAGCTAATCCATATTCCATCTTGATAGCAAGAGGTGATTTAAAAGATCTTCTGCTTAAGCTGAAAATCAGCATTGATTGATACAAAAGTTCCCATAAAGCCAAGATCTCCTGCTCCCTCTTACAGCTGATGGCACAGAGACACTGGCCATAAAGCAGCCAGATGGTACATATCATCTCCACGGCTTTAAATGGTTTACATCAGCTGCTGATTCGGATGTGACATTGACCCTGGCGAGGAAAGCGGATGCTCAAGGACGTGTAAAACAGGTCTGTTTCATGGTAGAAAACTGCAAAGGAGTGGGGATATGTGTTTATGTCCCTTTTCCTGTCATAATAACGTCTTCTTTGCATGTATTTTTAATCGTCCCAGGGTTCTGGAGGTCTGTCCCTGTTCTTCTTGAAGGTTCAAGATGAGGATGGGAAGCTGAACAACATCAGAGTGCAAAGGCTGAAGGACAAGTTGGGTACACGCCAGATGGCAACAGCAGAGCTATGGCTAGATGGAGCCAAAGCAGAGCTAGTAAGTAAGATTTCATCTTCTTGGGACCAGGCTGGCTTTGCATGGCAGACAACCATGAAGAAGAGAGAGAAGGAAGTTCCTGCCACCTCTGTGGCAGGCTGTTTATTCCACAGAACCCTGCCCCAACAGAGCTTTGTGTAGGACAAAGCTGTAGAGACCTTGAGGAACTGATCTGAATTTAAAGCAATCCCAGGAGAAGGAAAACAAAACCAAACACAAAGTCATTTTAGGTTGGTTATTTCCTTAATCCAGTCGGACCTGGCTGCGGGACAGTTCTGTGTAGCATGCAGGTGGGAACAGGCAGTCCAAGAATGGACCTGATCATGCTGATATCGTCTCCAAAGTCTTCTGTTTAGTCATGCCAAAGACTCGGATAAAATGAGATGCCCGTATTTTAAAGCAGGCACATATTTCTGGTGCCTGAGGACAGACAGAGTGGGCTGCCCCTATCTGCCTCTTGACACATCTCTTGCCTAGGTAGATGTGCTTCAGCTTTCAAGGTCATGCAAAAGGAGGGTTAGATCAGCCTTTGTGCTTTGATGCTTTCAGATCTCTGCAGAGGGTCGTGGAGTGGCCTCCATCTCCCACATGCTGAACATCACTCGGATCCACAATACCGTTGGTGCAGTAGCTGCCATGAGAAGGTGAAAGCAGTGTCGCTGCCCTGGGGCTGAAGGAGGGGACTTTGCAAGGCTTAGCGTGGCAGTGGTTGACATCTTATGCCTTTGTGGGTCCATGTCTGGGATCCAGCAGTGCTGGAGAGTTGTTCTGTGAGCGATTTAGGCTTGCATGCCACAGCTGAGTGGGGTTCTGCCAGTAGGAACGAGCAGGAGGGAAAGCCCAAAGGTGAGGTAGGAGGATTGCTAGTCTAACTCTTTTTCCTGGCTGTATTCTCTAGGATGATCAGCCTGAGCAGGGAGTATGCCCTGCGGCGAGTTGCCTTTGGGAAGCTCCTCAAGGACCATCCCCTCCACATGCAGACGATAGCCCGGATGGAGGTAAGGCTGCCTGGAGCTGAGCTGGATCTGCTGGGGAGGAAAGAGGGCAGAGACTCAGCTGCTAATGAGAGCAGCCAACCTGCCTCTGTACAATGGTCAGAGGGAGCTGTCTCTGGCTACAGTAAGATGTATGCAGCAAAGGACTGACATATTTCAGTGGGATTTGATCTGGCAATTGACTTAACTTCTTTGCTGGACTTAAATAGCAATTACCTGGAACCAACTGAGAAGTTTGCCTAAATTTATGCATGCATCTACTATGCCACAACCTCTGAAGTTGGTTAGTAACATCTGAATCCAAACATTACAACATAATCCCCTAAACTGGAGTTAACAGACTGTTTAGCAAGACCAAGGCAGACTCATCCAACTTGCCTGGGAGCCTGTGCACAAGTAGAAGAGCTGTTCACTGCAGCCAGTTTAAGGAATTCTTGAGGGGTCAAAACACACAGACTAACTGGCCTTTGAGAGCACGTCTTGTTCGCTGTGCGCCTGCTCAGTGCATAGCAAACCTGAGTACTGCCTCTAGGTGTGAATCTAAGACCATGGAAGACAGAGAGGTATGAACTGGCACTCTGGCTTCAAGAGTAATTTCGTGTCTGGGCCTTAGCTCCCTGCAGAGCAGCTCGCTGCTTTGCATCAGCACTGAGCTGTAGCAGAGCACTATCTCCACAAGGGGCAGGTGGCCTGCACCCCTAACAGATGTTCAAAGAGAATGCACCCAGTTGTGCTCCTCTCCCCACCCAGGCAGCACTTCATCGTTTAATCTGTGTAATGCCAACAATTGTCCTTAGGCAGCAATAGATCTGTGCAAATATTTAAACATGCATTAAAAAATCCCATTTGCAGAGGCAAGCATTGTGGGAAGGTGGTGTCACTCTCATCTCAATACAGCAAAGCTTTCTGAAGCTCAACTTCCAGATTCCTCACTAAGCAACTTTCTCTCTTGGCAAAAGACCTTACAGGTCCTGCCACTCTGAGGCTGACGTGCATTGTTTCATGTTCTTTATCCTTGGAAAACGTGGATTCGTGACACCTGGTGGGAGTTTTGATATGCTTCTTAATAGGCCTGAAAAATTCAGTTCTTTTCCTGCTACTGGAGTGCAGTAACCAAGAGAGGCATCTCCAGGCTGCCTGCAGAATTCCATGTTTTGTGCCTTGGCTGCTGGGTAGCCTCTGATGCTGGAGCTGTGGGTCTGCACAGGAGGGGTAGCCCTTTGCCCAGCTCTGAGTGTTTGTATTGTCAGGGCTCATCAGCACATCAGGCTGACTCAGTGTGAGTCAAAAGCCCCTGCCAGTGAAGGACCCCACTTCTCTGCCTGCAGGTGCAGACCCGAGGGGCATTTCTTCTGGCTATGGAGGTAGTCAGGCTGCTTGGACTTGTGGAAACTAACATGGCCAGTGAGCAAGACAAGCTTCTCCTGAGACTGCTGGTACCAGTAGCCAAACTTTACACCGGGAAACAGGTAAGGAACAACCAGCTTCATCAGCCTGGAGTGGCTCTGTGTGGCACATTACCAGCTTCAGAGCTGGAAAGAAACATGATTAACATGAGGAACATGAGAGGTTGCAAAGTAAAAGGTTAAAATCTCTCCTGGAATACAGAATAGACATTTACTTTCATACCCACCCCAGGCTTTCTCTTTCATAGAGAGGACTGTACTGATAAAGAATCTCCTTGGATATTCTCTCAAGATCCAACTACTTATGCAGTCCTCTCCCAGTGTTGCTCAGTTTTCATTCCCCAGGATACCCCCTCTCCTCATTTAATGAGCAACCTGCCTGAGCAGATCAATGAGATCCAACTGGCCCCGTCCCAGCAGGAACTGCCACATGACATAAGATATTTCTGGATGCTATCTCCTCTTGTGCAATGTGCTATATGCTAGTTCTCTGCATTTTGCAGGCTGCTGCTGTTGTTATTGAGGCCATGGAGAGTTTTGGGGGACAGGGCTACATGGAGGACACAGGCCTGCCAGTCATAGTCCGCGATACGCTGGTAAGGAAGCAGCAGGAGAAGCAGAGAAAGCTCCTTACTTGGACGCCTTTGTGTGTCACATAGCATCTTCCTGAGTCCTCCACAGCTGCTTGCTACACACTTGAAGACAGATCCAGTCCTTCCCAAGCTCAAGGCAGCTGTGGCAGCTCGTCCCCAGTTGCCTTCCTGCTCAGCCCAATCACCACCCCATCCAAAGGGGCTATAGCAGCCCTGAAGGGGAGGGAATGTGAATTCTTCCTGTCACAAGAGCTTGTTTCTTCGCTCAGCAATGTAGCTGGCCCCCTAACACCAATCATTAATACTCCTTTCCGTTTGTGGTGAGGCAAGAAATCTCTAGAGGTTTCCTCACCATCCCTTAACTCTGACCCTTATCTTTGTTGTCTCTCTTTCCCCTTTTTTGCTGTCACTCCAAGAAGCTCTTTCACAATCTTTCCACAATCTCTTCTGCTCCACAGGTGCTGCCCATATGGGAGGGAACAACAAACATTCTGTCCCTTGATGTCCTGCGATCCCTCTCTAAGAGCCAAGGGCAGGTGCTGGCTGTGTTCCTCTCCACGGTGCAGGTGAGCTCACATCTGTAGCACCATTCAGCCCAAGTTGTCTGTTGTGAGACAGTGTCCTCTGGGATTAATGCTCCCAGCTGAGATCAGTAGAGAATATGATCAAATTCAAACCTTTAGACATGTGTGCAGAAGGTATCTCTCAATTCTGCTCTTTAAATAGCACTTACAAAACCAGAATGTAGACAGTATTTGCTTTGAGATCCTTGTGTGCTGCAAAAATTCAACTCAGTGCTCGTAATGCACCGTACAACACAATACAGAATTCTCACTGGGGACTCTGGTATATTCAACATAAAATCTTATCCATCCATCATATCTTTCAAGAACACACTGGCGAGAACCTGGCTTCTAACAAGTGCCTGCAATAGCCAACTTTATTCTATACAGGTCATTTCTCTTTCCTTCCGAGATGAGTGTCATCTTACCACCCTCTCATAGAGTTGTTTGTTAAAACAAAAATACCTGACACAGTTTATCTAACTGACAAAAAAAAAGCCATGTCCACTCATAAACTAATGAGCATAACTTCTAATTAAAAGTCAGCTGGTGCAGCTGTTGATAAAAAAGTAGTTTACTCTGACACGAAAGATAATGGAGTGGGGTGGAAAAGGAGGGGGTGGTAGGCTGAAAAATTACTTGGAAGGAGCTGGCACCCACAGGCTTTCTCACTTTTACTAAATCAAGCTAAGTAGATACCCCACAAAATGCCACGCTCGAGTCCTAGGACTGCACCTTGTTGGTGTAGCTCAGAGGGCCCCTTCAGTTTTTTAACAACTGGATAATGGGGGAAATAATAAATAATTCAGCAGCACAATTCAGAGCAAATAACTGAGCGTCTGTAACACTGAGTATAGATTTACTAATTAGTAAGCTCGTAATGACTCTTGCTCTCCCACAAATCAAGCTGCATATGAGCCTGCAGGGTGAAAAAGCATGCATTGATTTTTAAGGTTCTCCAACTTCCAGCAAGTGCTCTGGCGTTTTCCATTCGTGTCATGCTTAGATTGCCTCATTTCCACTGATTTCTGCTAACGGACTTACTGGAATTAGCTGTGCTGGAAGGCTCTGCTGCTGCACGTGGTGCTGGTTGTGACAGGTTGCACTTGGCAGGTTTAACCTGGGCCGAGAGCCCCCTCTGCCCTCCTGCCTGCAGCAGCCCCGCGCAGGCCGGGCGGGCTGGGGGCTTTCCCTGCTCCGGTGCCAGGACTCCCAGCCGTGTTCCTGAGCAGACACGGCTTCTCTCAGGGTTAGACGCTGGTTGGAGCTGGCAGGACCTCTGCAGCATCGGTCAAAGCACCAGATTCTGCACCAGAATCAGGTTTTCGCTTACAGATGATGCACAGTCCCCTTCTGAGTTCCAGCTGCCCAAAATCTCTTGGCTTCTAGGAGCCTGGCTCTTTGTAAACCATCTTTACTATGCCCATTTAGTGATGAAATTGTTTAGTCCTTTGTATGGGAACTTTTATTATTGCATTCCCTTTCCTTTTTATTTACCCTTCTCAAAAAAAAAAAAAATAGTGCAGTTCCTGCTACCAGTTTTCATCAAAGATCTCCATTTGTAGGATTTGTAGCCAGTGAGAGAAGTGTCTTGGGAGAAATAAGATCTGTCTTAGCACCGTGTTCTCTGAAAATCATATTTTAGTGGAATTTCTTCCCCCTACTCCACTGCTACCTATTTCTGCTTTTTCCTTGTGCCATTTGGCTCTGTTGCCTGTGGGATAACAGAGGTCTGATGGAGCTGCATCCATTTGGTTTTGTTATCTATGAGCAGTAATCCAGTGGCACCGTTATCCTCAGAAAAAAGAGAAAATACAGAGAACTTTTTTGCCCAGTGTGGTTATGAGAAGCTGAATTTTTATGGTTCTTGATATGTAGGCAGGTTTGTTGCAAGTCTGCAGTGACTCACAAGAACTCATGGCAACGGGAGCGGGGAGAGACAGCCCTGGATTCCCACCACCTGTGCTGGGGGTTTCACATGGGTGCTGCAGTAATTTCACGCTATGCTAAAACATTATTCAGTGGAATTTTGAGCCAGGCATACTTCAAAATTCAATTACAAGTTGAAAAGTGACTCTGAACTCGCACCTGGGAACTCTGCTTATTGCATTTTAGTGGTTTCAGATTAAATCTGGTCACATCCCAAACAGTTTTCTTTCTGAGTGCTGGTCTTCTCTAACTCATCGTCTGTAACTCAGGATCAAGGCTGTGATGCATCAGCAACGACTGTGTAGGGCCAAAGCCCTACCTGTAAACTGGCCACGTGATTGTGCTTTTAGGTCATTTTTAGACTATAACCCCAACTGAAACAGAGCAGGAAAAATATCTAGGTTGTTAAAGTGAAATTACCCATCTGCTTGCAATATTAATGTGAGGCTTTTGCTTCGAGCTCTGTTTTGGATGGTCTCCCTGGTGCTGTGTTTTTACGTAGTCATGATGATTGTTTGTTGTAGGTAAAATCCATTCTCTCTTGCTTGGTAGTCAGTGGGTGAGAACAAACAAATGAGTGACAGCTTAAATATTGCTGTGATAACCTGAAGGAATCAGAAATATTGAGGCTGTAAAGCTCCTTTGCTCTCTGATGACAGTCAGAAAGAGGTGTACAACAGGCATGCTGCTGCTGCCTGTGTTTGCCTCCCCTCAGGAGGCAGGAATTGGAGCAAATCAACATGCAGGAAGGGAAAATACGAATCGCTTCTGCTGTGAGCATCGTCCCTGAAGCAGCTGTCTCGCCTCTTGTTCGCAAATTCTTCCTCCCTCTCCCTTTGCAATGGAGGATGTGGAAAAAAACAGCTTGGTCTTGCAGCAAACCGAGTGCTTTCAGTTAGGAAAAGAACGAGCATAGTGTTTAAAAAACAAAACAACAAAAAAAGGTAAATTATTGGAAGGAGAATAGTCATTTTTGGTTGATATTAAAACCCTGCTTTATTTTACTTGAGCTTCATGGGGCTGGGTCTTCAAATGTGCAGATACCCAAAGCGGTGCGAGACAGAGCCGCTCGTGCCCGGCTCTGTGTTCCGGGCGCGTGGGCAGCCCCTGCGCCGCGCGGGCCCGTCTGGTGCTGGCGGCCGCCCAACCGCCCGGGAATATGTTTATGCCTTTGGGGTCTTGGATCTTTGCTGGCAACAAGCTCTGAGCTACTTTTAAAACATCTTATTAGCATTCTGCGGGTTTGGAGAGCTCTTTGGACTTTATCTTGGCACTAGACCTAACCGCTTGAACGGGGACGTTTTTGTATTCGTACAGCATATGCTGTGGGTATTTATTTACTGCTTTGCCTCGAGCACAGAATAGCTTCTATTGAGGACTGTGTTTTGCTTGTATTAATCGTCAGAAAATACAGGGCAACGGTTAGGGAGGAGGTATCGTGCACAGAAATATGACAGAAAGCAAAACTGGGTTCAGCTTTTGCAGCCTGACTCCCACTGCGCAAATAAGCTGCATTGGCTTGTGCTGGCAAGAGGAGCTGCGTGGTCACTTGAGCGCTGAAGGCTTCAAAAAAAAAAAAAAAAGAAAAGAAAATCCCCCCCAAATTGAAGATTAATTCTGCACAGAAGATACTTAGAGACTTGAGCTTCATAGATAACCTGCAAATTAGACTAATTAACAAGTAGCATTTGCTACCACATGCTCCTTAACCATGTCCCGGTTGAGGTTTCCCCTTTCTGTCCTGGGTGTCCCTCGGTGCTGCAGCGGCGGGTCTGAGCAGTGCCAGGAAGCATGTGAGGTCCTGCAGGGCGCTGGGCAGTACCAGGGCGGCCGGAGCGTCGCGGGTCCCTCCCTGCGGGTTCCCCCACATCAGCGCATCCCAACGCCCTGGGATTCTCCCGGCGAGGTGGCGCCGAGTGCAGTGTGACCAAGACAAAGCTTCCCCCCAGCCCAGGAGCTCCGCAGCGCCGGGGACAGCCCTGTCGCTGCTGCTCTGCACCCAGAGTCGCTCCAGGCGGGCGCCGGCCTGGTGGGTCCCTTGGAGGCGGCTGTGGCCCCGCTCGCGTAGCCAAGGGCAGCTATTTTGAGTCTCTTGGCAGACCCTCCCTTGAAATGCCTTCGCCAGCCACTTGAGACCCTGCATAAACTAGCTAAAGAGCAGCGTTGCTCAAGGGCGCGCGGGCATGCGGACACGCGCGTTTAAGCATAGGTGAGTTCCTGACTCCCTTCTAGAAGACAAGTGGATTAAATGGGGCCTTTCCCCAGACACTGTTTGTGGAGAAAAGCTCTTTCCAGACGGATTCTTCCTCTTTGAACGCAGCTCCAAGGTTTGGAAGTGAAAATATAAAATAATTACGGCCTGACCTGAGGTACAACAGCTACGACTTGGTCCCCAAGTGCAGCTGGAAGGCCGCACAGTGACGCCCACCTGCTGTGTCTGGCTTACAGGAATCCACTGTTCTTAGGCAAGGCTGGCAGTTTGCTTTGGGCACTGTCCCCTTCCCTGCTCCCAAGTGCTGCTCCGGTTGCTCCGCCTGTGGCCGTGTGAGTCAGAGCTGCCTTGAGGATCTTGCTGGGGGTGCCCAGGATTTCCATGCAGGAGGCGGAAAGACCCTCTAATTTTTCCTGCCATTGATTTTGTTGCAGAGAAAACTGGACTTGGCTTCTGGCATTGAGAAGCTGGGAGCTGCTATGAAGCTGGTGCGGGAGGCCGTCCAGCTCGTCCAGAGCGCCAGCTCCAAGGGGACAGCAACCATGGAGATAGCAGCAAGAGACTTCTCGTACTCCCTAGCGAGGATCTATGCAGGTAACGGGAAAGGCCAGAATGGCTGAGTTTAGTGTCCAAGCTTTTCACATTCTGTGGTGAACAACAGCGCTTGAAAGTAAGCTCAGCCCCCTCTTTTAAACTGGGGGTCAGCCTGACACAGAAGTAACAACCAACCGTTTTTCATTACTCTCTGATTTTTTGGCTGTAGTCTGGCAAAAATTCTGTCGTACATTTTTTTCCCAGGTGCTCTTCTAATTGAACATGCAGCTCAGCCCGATTCCTCCTCCACGGATGTCTCCGCGGCTCAGAGGTAAGCAGAACTCTCCTTTACCCCTGGCCGTTTTGGACAGTTCCCCGTGCAGGGCAGGCAGCTTTGCGCTGCCTTGCTGAGAGATCTGACCATCTGCCAGAGGAGCCCTTGAGCTTCAGGATCAGCTCTGATGGCACCAAACAGCATCACCGCTTCTCCTTGCCAAGGGAGGTCTTTTTTCTGGCAGCAATAAGATCCCCCTGGAAAGGACCCGAGTGGAAATTTGTTTGCAGGACGGGACTTTGACCAGTTGTTTGTATTCTCTGTTCAGGTGGTGCAACCAAGAACTGTGTCCTGTCAGCACGGAGCTCAGAAACGGCAGCTATGATGCGCAGGAGGCGCTCCTGGACAGCTGCCTCGTGTATGACGGGAGCCCGGTCGCATGCTGCAAGCTCTGACTTTGCACAAGTGCCTGGGAAAGTCACAACTGTAGGTTACTGAGAATCAGTCTAAGGTAGTAAAATGTTCTTACTGGGTTTTAGGCAAAAGCTAGAGTGATCAAATGCAGATAACGACTTGAAGCAGCATCTTTTCAAGTACTACTGGTGTAGTACTTGAAGGAAAAGCAACCAAACTCAAGCTGAAATTTATCTAATGCTGCTTAAATACAGAAAACTATGATTTTGTTACATTTGCCTTCTTGCTTTCCAGTGCTGTTCCTAGACCTTCTTTCACCCTGGCAGCAGCCAGGGCTCATTCTTGCTGCCAGAGCAACCTTGACAAATCTCTTAGCAGTTTGTTCACGAGCCAGGTGGTTGGTAGGTGCCATTCATACAGGTGACCTCTGTGGCAACTTTGACACTTGATTCCAGACCCCCAAACTCTGTGACTGATCTTGACAGCTTGTTGGGAAAAGCAAACGCATTGTATACAAAAAACCTCCATTTTTTTAATCCTGCCATAGCTAAGGATGTGGTTGAGTAAGCTCATTGGGCACTGTTTAGTCTAGCTCTGCTTTTGGTATTTCTTTTCCTTTCTATCTTGTCCCAAACAAACTTTGCTGTGCTTTAAAGTAAGCTCAAGCAGAAGCTTTTCCTTGGAATGCCCGTGCCCAGGTGCCTGATCCCTGTGAAAGCTGCTCCCTAACTCGGCTCCATAGTTAGCCGAGATGAGGAGCGAGAACATCCCAAGCCTACGGCACTGGAAACGGAGGGTACAATGATCTGGGATTTACGTCCGTGTAATGGGCAGCATCAACATCAAATCTACTGTATGAAGCTGCTCTGGAAAAGGTTGGGAGAGGATGTGGTCTCAGCTGCATCAGAACGGTACATGTTGGTATGACAATTAAAGGAAAGGAACTTTTGCCCTCCCGCCGCCTTAATAATTTTCTGTTTGTGTATCCTAATGCTAAGGCGAGTCATACTGACACAGATTCTACTAACATAAGTTTTAGGTCAAAAGCCAAATTACCACCATCAAAGCAAACACCTAGACATTGACTGTGCGCTTCTCCCACATCAGCACTTCACTTTACCTGCTTGATATTATCTTGATGAGAAAAAGTTTCTAATTACAAAGTTGCTGATAACAGAAGAAAAACAACAGTAGAAGAAAGACAAGTGGAACATGTAACTGCAGCAAGTTGCCTGCAAGTAGGAGAAAGAAGGGGAAGAGACAAGGGAGCTGTTTTCTGAGCACAAGTTACCTAAGAGGTTGCTGAGGCTGAAGAGCTCTAAGGACCCCCCGATCAAAGACACCGTCTCAAGGAGCAAGAGCCAGGAGCGGGGCCTGGAGAGGCCTGGGGGCAGCAAGCGGGCGCTCGGGGGGCTCTGGTTGTCCCAGCTCCGGGAGTCGCAGTGTCTGGGCACCCCTCAAACTGGGCAAAGAAAATGACGTTAGCCAGGCCAGCATCGCTGGGCTCTTCACTGCCACATTTCTCTGTTTGCTGCGTGTGCTTTGAGGTGAATAAATCTGGCTTTGGGAAAAACTCTTGTGTTACTGCAGTTGGTTGCTCTCAAAGAAAAATGTCTTGCCCGTGTTAAGACATAAAGCCACCCCTGCGTAACCAGCATTTGAGGCTGTTTGCAGAGCTCTCATCGAGTGATCGGAGCTTCCCTTCTTGCTGGGCCTCAGGCTTGGCAAGTGCGATACCTGCCCTGCTCCCGGGCAGGTCCAGGCTCCCAGCGCCTCCTCTTTTCAGCTTTACACACATTTTTTGACCACTGGGTTTACTTCTTCCTAATAAACAAGCTATCATTTGCCTAAAAATACACCCCGCCACCCAGGAGGCTGCAAACACACAAATACACAAAACACAAGGGACTGTAAAATTGTCACTGTGTAGGAAAATGACAAATTTATTAAGATCTAAATAGTCACTCTGAGGCTACAGCAGAATAAATGCTGTTACAAACAAAGAAGCACTAGGGTCTAACACTTTATACTGCTGCTAACCAGCTCTCTGCTCTCATAGGTCTGCATGTTGTAAAACATTTAATGTTCTCCAAGTAATTAATCAAGACGTCAGATGTCATTTTAATACAAATTCCACCAAAGAAAAAAAAAATGTACAATCAAATGCATCACTGGTTGCCACTGCAAGATAAAAATCATTTAATAACATAACGATGGGAAATCGCTTTAAAAAACATACCTGTTAAATAGTAAGGTAAAACTTTAGCAGCATTTAAAAAATTTGAAAGTCCAAAGAATAGGGTCATCTGAAATCGCGAAATGCAACACTCCGAGCTCCACCGCTGGCAGGATGAAGAGATGGAAGGTTGTTATTCTTTTCTCCAGGAAACGGGATGTCCCTATGGATGTCCCTGTGGACACTGCGACAGGGTTGTATGGATGTGGCTGGTTCCGATCTTACATTTCCGCTTCTAGCTCCTTGCTCTCATGCTAGTGGCTTCCCACTTGGGTAAAGAACCAAGTTGAATTCTCGGGAAAAAAGGGGCAAAGCAGGAATTCTGAGCTACTGGGCTGGCCTGATGGGCCCCTTCAGCAGCTGGCAGGTCTGCAAAGCCCCGAGCAGCCCTTGGGGACTCACCAGGCCGGCCCTTCAGAGAAGACAAAACAACGAAGCAGGAGCGAAGCGAGTTCCTAGCAACACAGCTGTGAATGTGCCATCCCACAATCCTTGCTGAACAAAACTGAACAAAAGCCACGTTCACTCACATTCCCTGACTTAAAAAAGAGCCTAAATTGCTGCTTTTGCTTTTTACTCAGGAAAGGTAATGCCACAAAATTGCTTCTGAGCAAGGCCAAGCAACAGAAACCAACTGAGGACGACTGTGAGAAGCGCACAGAGCCCGGGCTGGATCCCACACGGGAACAGCTGGCAGAACCGGCCTTCAGCACTGCCGGTACCTGTTTGACTGCATCTCACTTCAGAACCGCCTGCGCCAACGCTGCCTTCACCGACTCTGGACACTGCTAAGTTCTCTCGACTCCTTGGGTTGATACCTGTGAATAATTTGCCATTTACTAGAGGGGCAAATAGTGAATAAGCAGAAAATTTCTGCACGCCCTATATCCATTACATGACCTCTGCATCAGCACAGCTTTTGGTTTTTTGGCAGGTGGTTGTTAACCTTTGCAGTCTCCTAACTTGGACCTCCTGCTGTGGGGACAGGCTGCCCTGCTCAGCCTGGCGGCTCTCAGCACGTTTGTCCCCTTCGCTGCTTCATGAAGAACCTGCAGTGTTCCCGCTCCGCTCATCCTTAGCAATTCCTGCTCCCATATTCGGCAGTCACGGGTCAGCCCCACCAGGAAGGAGAGCTGGGGGTTGCTGTTGTCCTACCCGAGGCCACGAGGGACTTTTGGTTCTCAGAGATTGTCTTTTCCCTCCCTCAGCCACTAACCCCGTTTCTGAGACCCCCGGTAAGCTGCACAAATCGCCTTCGCCTAAGGAGATCCTCAGAAGGAAGTCACAGTCTGTAAGCCATCACCGAAGCTGCACGTTACGCTAACAACACTGCTGCCCTTTGGGTTTTTCTGCTGCTTAGGAGCAAAGAGATGTTTCACAAATGTTCCTTAGGAGAAGCTGATGGCAGAAAGTGAATTTCTATGCAGCTCCCCTAGCCGAACCGCGAGGCTGCCAGCAGGATGTTGCTCCTGCCCTGCACTGCTGCAGCCCTGGCTCTGCAGACACTGAACGTGCTCCAACTCCTGCAGCAGCACACGAGAGCCCGGGGGTTTCGCTCAGCAGTTTCCAAACAGAAACTATCCAAGAATTAAGTGCAAATGTCCAGGGCGGTGAGTAACGGGGTACACATGAAGTCTGCAGTGGCTGAACTGCAGAGTGATGAGTTACTGAAAGAGCACTTAGCAGTAACTCAGGTATGAAAGGACCTATATAAAATCAGATTCAGGTGTGTAATTGAAAACCTGCTGTTCCTTTGCATGTTCTTAACAGCGCACCACATTATATATGCTTTTTATTTTATTCTCAAAGCTACAAATACTTCCACCAGCTGTGATCATTGCCCTGTCCAGAAACCTGGTATATTATTCAATTAAATAAATACCTTAAGATTATAAAGCAACTGTGCACCACAGCTTGTGAAGAGAACAGGCCTGTCCTAAAGCAACTCAGGGATCTCTAGGAACCCTTTAGTGCCCCAGAGTTCAGGACAAATCCCTTCTCTTGGCTTAAAATATGTAAGAAATGGCTGAAGGAAGATGAGCTTCGGTGCCAGATAGGTGCAGCGGCTGCTGAAATGAGCCAGCAGCCCTAAGAACATGAGAATCATCAGATCCTTGTGCAGAAGACTTACAGGACAAACAGCACTTGAGTTTTCCGCCTTCTGGGAAAAGCTTGAAGGTTTTAAACCTGAGCAAGTTTGGTTTGTTCCCCGAGAGCCGTGGCTCCCCCATCCAGCATTGAGAATAAGGCAGAAAGTGCAAATGAGAACTGAGCTCTGGCCCACGCTGAGAGCAGGGCCAAGTGCCCCGCCGGCCCCGGCCGCTTCTGCATTTGGGCTGGCGTCATTGGATCAAGCTTTGAAATACGATGGTCAATTAAGGGGGAAGAAGGAAAACGAGGTACGGAGGAAGGGGAGATTCTCCTACCGTTCTGCAGCCTCTAAGCAAACTGCTGATTGTGCAGGACAACACCCGACGGCGCGGGTGCCCTGGGTCTTTTCCCCCTCCCTGGGATCACTGCACCGGGGAATCCAGGCTCAGTGTTTCCTCTTCTAAATGGAGAAGCAGCAGGTTGCTGCTCCCGGCAAGGACACACAGTGGAAAAGAGAGCAACAGGAGGGCTGCTGCAGCCTCCTTTCTCAAAGGCCTTGGTGTTTCTGCTGAACCTCAAATGTATCCCCTATCAAGGACAGGAAAGAAAAATAAAAAATTAAAAAGTGTGTTAGCAAATGCTCCCATGCAAAATTCTAAACTTTATTCACTTTATTTATATATTTAACAATTCTAAAGTATTTACTTCTTGCTTTGACAAAAAAATGAAAAATATAGGAGCACTTTACTCTCTTTAGGAGAGAAGGGTTATATATATACAGCTATGGAGAGATACTGGTTCCTCCTTTACATACAAAGAAAAATAATATTAATAAAAAAGTGCTTCGTCGATCAAAAAAAGACTAAGAGCTGCAAGCGTTTATTCACACTGTACATCACAGACCCCAAACCCGTATCAACCCTCTTGGCACCTGTCACTAGGAACTGCAGAGTCTTAGACTTAATTTTGACTGTCTACTTGCACCACAAACCCACACGATGTTAGTGTGTAAGACGCTACCGTGTCTCCTAAAACCAAACTGCTCATCACCCTCCTCAGTGGAAGAGCCTGGAGCTGTACGTTACCTCTTCCCGTTCTCCCTTGCTCTGCTTTCCTTGATAGATTAATGCCTAAAGCTCTCTTCCAGAGAGCTTGCTGCACTGCTTTAGGAACAAATACTTAGAGCTGCGTCTCCGACCGCAAACCCTGTTTTCATCTTTGCTTTTCCTCCTGACGATTTGAAAATATTTCAAAACATCCACCAGGCCCGATGCCGACAGGCTTCATCACGAGCTCCCCCCCATCGGGATGCTCAACCCGCTGGGCTCCAGCAGCTCCCCGGACACTCACTGCTGTCTCGCACATCTTCAGCTTGCGCCGCAGCAGGGTCCTCTCCAAGGGTGTGGGAAGTTTCAACATCATAAATAAGTTACCTGGATACTTCTTTCCCCATCCAATTGAACAAATATGACAAGATGGTTTTCTCTGTGTGAGACTCACTTTGGGCTATGTAATTCTGACAGTGCACTGAAGAAAAACGCTCCTGTCCTAATACTTGTTTGATTTTTCCTTTGAGCTTTCTATTTAAAACTTTAAAACATTCCAGCAGGATTTTTTGTTCTTGAGGATACAATGGGTTGTAACTTTGTCTCAGCAGTAAATTGTGAAGTAGGGTACGATCATATACATTGCTTCCTTCTCTGTACTAAACAGGTTCTACCAAAGGGAAGAGGGAGCGAGTACCTAAGGCTCTCGTTTAGCCATATTCAAGACATTTATGCTTTTTAATGAAGTGACTTTACAAGCTGACTCAGATGGGGACAGAAGGAAGAAGAGGAATCCATGATTTATTTAAGGTGTCTAATCCTCAGGCAGGATTTTCCTATCTGGAATATGCTGAATATAGACTTGAAAAAAAAAAAAAAAAAAAAAAAAAAAAGAGGAAACATCCCAGGAGCATCACAACCATCAGCGCACTTCTCATGGACTGAGTCCCGTTAACACCCCAGCATGGCACCGCTGGTCTTGAGCCGTTCTGGACATTGTCATGAAGGTGCAAGTGGCACAGCGGGTAGGGACCGTGGCAAGTGCAGCGCTCCCGAAGCAGCTCTGCCTGCTGAGGAACAGCCGACACGGCAGGGAGAACAGTCTGAAATCTTCCACTTTCCCACTTGTCCTCAAACACTGAATTGCATTTACAGATGGGGGTGCCAGTGTAAAACCAACCTCAGCTCGGCAGCCTGTTCAGGCCCCTTCTCACCTCTCCCCAAACAAGCACGCACTTTCCTTAGCCAAAGCTATCCAGGTGTTTCCACTCAGAGCCACAGCTACCCAGGCAATAAATCACGCAGGCTGTAGCGGTAAATACAGAGCCGCTGAGTGCGGAAATCTGTGACTGATTCCTCCTTCACGCACTTGAGGATAACTAAGCCCACTCTGAGAACAGAGAGGGAGAGTGCTCTCTTGGGAAAGAGATTCCCATTTCTTCTAGCAGCAACAGGTTCCCAAACAGCAGTTTCTTGTTTGGAAGTAACAGGAGTGATTGAAAGCATTAGCATTGATGCTATAGATATTCACACTTTGCACACTGACTCTGGACTGATTCCCCTCTTCTCCTTTCCTCCATAAAATAGTCTGTCTGCAACACAGTTCAACAGTGGGATATACAGGGATCTGGTTTGGGTGCCAGCTCCCTTCCCACTTCACAATCTTCCAGCAAACAAACAAATATATATATATATATATTACTATATATATACACACACACATATCACGCACCCACACACCCATCCATACACACACGCACACAAAATAGGACAGAAAGGAAAGGGGGGAATAACTGGAAAAGGAGAATTCCACAATCCAGTGGTTCGTCCTAGGTTTCTGTCCTGCCGAGCACGGTTCCATGCCCCACGCTCCAAAGTGCACGGTTCCTCCGTCCTCCCAGTCTCCTCCCACCAAGACTGTGCATGTCTGTTTGGGGAGGAGTCAACAGGGCTGTCCCCCTGTTCCTCCTAGGCTGGAGCTTTAGTTTGATGTGGCAGTGATGGGTTTATCCAGTTCGAGATCAAGGCTGGAACTGCTCGGGTGCAGGCTGCTGTAGCACGATTTGCAGACTCGGCTGGGCTCAAAGAGCTGCTGACTGGGAACTGGCACCTTCTGGTTACAGCAACTGGAGCAAAACACATTCCCGCAATTCCTTTAGTCAGGAACAGAGGAGAAAGGAAAAAAAATATATATATATATTAGTAGCAATTTGATGGTGTTACCCCCATTCTAAAATTACACTGCTCCTAGGTGGTGGGTAGGGGTCACCCTGAACATGGCAGTTACTACCCTAAATAACAGATTGCATGTGGTACAGGACAGCACTCCTGTCACTGCTATCTTGTGAGCGTACGGCTGAGAGAGACAGCAAACAAGGAGCCTTCCTCCATAAGGAACACATATTCCAGGAGGTAGGAATCACGTGTTCTGGCTCCCACTCACTTTTTGAGCTTTACATTACAGCAGCATTGGATACTGATGTCCTGGGAGAAGGGAAAAGTCTCTGTTCCTTCACACTTCTCAAAGTGAGTGTCCGCAGGAAGCAGTACAGAGACACTTTCTTCTGCTGCTTTCAAGTTGGAAGGTTTAAAGCATGGGAAAGGTGGAAAACCAAAAAACTACAGTTTTGGTAGATGCAATCCTCCTTTTGCCCCAGCGACACAGTCTCTTTTGCAGGGCCCCAGCAGTCCCACACTTCTGCAGAGAGTAAAGAGAGCGCCAACAAGGACCATGCAAAGCCATGAGACGGGCAGGCAGGCGCATGCGCGGGGCCGGTGGGGACGCTGCGGCAGGGTGAGCAGCCCCATGCGCATCCCTGGCAGCTGGCGGTCAGTGGGGGCACATGCACCTCGCAGGAGCCGAGGAGGAGATTTAAATCTCAGAAATAATGGTTCTCTTCTGCAGCACCCCCCTCAAAAACCTGCCGCTGATCCAGCTAGTTTGATGAGCACTGCAGCGCCCTGTCCTCCAAAACTCATCCACTTCCATAAGGAGTTCAGAATAGCACTTCATGGACCTCAATTTTTCAGGTTTGCCTCCATGCCCTTTTCATTAACTCTTTGGCATCAGGAGTTTGTACCACTATCAACTGATGCTGGAAAAACTTCGCTACTGCCACAGGACTGACAGAAGAATCTGCCTCCATCCAACAGCTTTGATTAATCCTTTATTTCCAAGAGCCAAGATTTCCAGATGATGGTCGCTGGCGGGGAGAAAATCAGCAAAGAGAAATCCCATTTCTCACTTCAGTGGGCTGATTTTCTCAGCTCTGCGCAGCGCCGCCTGGTTTCCAAGTGACAGCCCTAGCACTAGAGCAGGAGCTAGCCTGTACGCAGTGGTTCTGAAGTCTTCTTAAGGACTCTGTTAGGAATTATTATCGGAAAAAAAAACAGGAGTGAAAACAGTTCAATGAGGCATTATACAGAAAAGCCCTGCAGAGAGGCAGTTCAGTCATCCCACATCTCTGCTGCTGAAAGAAACATTATCCAGCAAAACTTACTGTTGACAGACGAGGTCAAAAAGCAACTGGAGAAATTACAACAGTTATTTGTTGTAGTCCACCAGCTTGCTAACACGTGCCTGTTTCCTTGCTTGTTTTACTGCTGTGGGATGGAGAACAGTGTGTGATAACTCTTCTCCCACTAGCTGCGGAAAGCTCCGAACACCTCAATTCCTCCTATCCTGGCGGACCTCTGCTTTGCTTGAGAAATTAAAAATAGAGATGCTAAAACACAATGGAGAATTGTGTTTCCCCTTTTGGGAAATGAGGTCCTCTTCCTTGGTTACAATCATAACTTCTTCTACTAAATCATGGCTGTCTACCCAGTTTTTGTCATACTAACCCCTTCATTGGCTTTGTACTGCCTGCCTGCTCCTGCCACAGTATTTTCACTCCTAAAAATCAATGGTGATTTTTTGATAAAACAGAGCAAAGCTGTATTAGAGCCTCTTAAAAACACGGGGACTTCTACAGTGAAGGCAAGAAAGGAAAGGATCAAAAAAAAAAAAAGCCTCATGACTAAACTTGAAGGCTAATATTTTTGGTTAGACGTGAAGCATTCTGTGTTACTCAAATTAATGACTGACGGTGAATGTTAGTGTGATTCACATCACAGATGAGGCTATCAAAAATCAAGTCCTTTTGGGAGACGTCTGTTTAGAGCCATGTGCATCAAAACGCTCAACAGGTTGTGCTATCCACCCCCAAATCATTGCTAGTCATTTCGAGGCAAATAAAAAACAGAGTGGGGGAACAGAGCAAGTTAGTTTGGAGAAGTTACCAAGAGAACACAGACAGACAACAGACAGAGGCTGTTGTAAATGCTCACCAGATTTGATGAACACGTTCAATGTCCCTGCAAGGAGGGGAGAAAGAGCTCAGAGGGGAACTAGCAAAGGAAGCAAATAGTGGCAATGAAGGACGCTGAATATTTTTATCCTGCTCAAGGCCTTTGGAGTATGTGGTTTTTGATTCCTTCTCACTCTCAGATAAGGTCATGAGGAGACCTCCCTTGATCACTCGGCTTTATGAAAATGTAAGCTATAATTTTGTTGTTGTTGTATATGACACTACTCCTTATTGGTCTCTACCACAGGTCACCCGGCATGTGCAGGGGGGTTGGACTAGATGACCTCTACGTCCCTTCCAACATTAAGCATTCTGTGATTCTATGATAAAAAAAATAGTGGCTTAATAAGGAGAGTCTATTGAACCCAGGTTAGACATCTGAAACTCTTTAAAAAGTTTAACTGCTCCTGGTGTTGGAGGTGTCCCTGTGCACTAGTTCTGCAGAGTCTAGCCCTAAAAAATATAAATATAGATGCTAAATGCCAATGTAATGAAGCAAAGAGGCAGGGGGACAATGCTGAATGGGATACTCTTCATGATGGATAACTAAATAAACAAACCCACTAGAAAGAGGACAAAGGAAAGCACCAGTCAATTCTTACAGAATCCTTCAGGTATATATTTTATGCTTACAATTATATTTTCCACCTGAAGCCATAAGACACACTTAAATAAATTTGTACCAACACACTGGACATGAAATTGGGAAAAAAACAAAACCATTCAACTTCTGCTCATTCTTCTCTGGGTTTGTTTATCTTTACAAGATGACTAAATGGAGCAAAATATAAAATGGACACAAACCAAGAAAGTTCCTTTTATCAACTGCAACTTCAGAAAGCAATTGAGCATCAAAATGAGATAACTGCCATTTATCTAAATCATAACTCTTGAAATCATTTTCTGATGTCCACAATTCAGGAATAGGCTTTGTTTGAAAATGGAACTTAGAAATTGGATTCTCTGTCTTAAACTAGAATATAGTCTCATCAAAAGGCAGCTATCACCTGCCACCAGCGTTATCTATTGTGGTCTCTGAGAGTGACATATTTTGCAAAGAATAATCCAGCAACTTTTATTTCATGTAGGTGTCTCTTTCAGATTCTCTTGTAAAAGCAATTTAATGAAAAGCGAAGAATGATTAGAGAAGGAGAGCAGTTTCAACCAGGAATGGAAGAAAAGATGATATTCATGTATTTATTGTATTGAATGCAAAGCAGACAAAACAGTATTTTTATTATTTCCACCTGCTTGAAAAGCTGTGTTTGTAAACAGCAAACTGCCTGCAGCTTCACTTTGAGGCTAAAAAAGGCTGGATGTGTTTAGGCTGGAGTGGAGCAGACACCAAAAATGGTTTTGGAAATATATAGCCTGAATCCACTGAAACGTAATAGGAAAACCTGTTCCATTTTCCAAAAGTTCTTGGTTCCTTTATTTGCTTCAGGAGCACATATGGTTCTCCTGCTCTGAAATTCTTAGTTTGAAGTCCATCCTTGATGAAGGAAATACATGTCAAAAGAAAACCCTTTCCTAGGGTAGAAGCACAAATGGCAATTCAAGCCCAGACCTCGCCTTCCCGTTAGCTGATGTCCCTCCTCTCCTCTAGCAATACACAAGTTACCTGCAGTGGTGCTTCCTGCTGGCAAGCCAGAACATGCTGTCACAGCCGTAGCAATGTGCAGCGAGGTGGTCTGGAAGCCATCGTGTCACCTGGGAGAAATCAAACACAAAGCCACGTTTACCAAGGAGAGATCACTTCATCAGAAACAAGACCACCTCATCTGAGCTTCCAAAGTCAAAGCAAAGGAGCACAAGAAAAACATTTGCTCTGTTTTAAGAGCACAAGCACGGTGCAGTGGTGAAAGAGCAAGAAGAAAGAAATCTTCCCCTTGAAAGCAGATGCACTGATTTTCCCTCAGACAAACAGGAAAAAAAAAAGGGCATAAAGTCAAATTTCCTAGTTTCTTTCTGTCTTTTGAAAACTTTCAGGCCAAGAATATTTACAAAGCATGTGTCAGTGTAAGACTCCTTTGGCTCTTCCTCCCTGCCACCGCTTTCCGAGGACAGTTCACAGGCAGTTGATAGCAGAGGACTCACAGGCACAGGTACCCATATTCCAAGTATGAGAGACAGGTGAGTGCAAGGGGGATAGTTCATAGGAACTGGCATATGACCCAAGGAAGTAGTGTAATTTGAATTATGAAGATCTCATCCTATGGAAGGAAAGAACGATGGATTTACAGGGATTTAGTCTGTACCTCTGTGTCCTGTTTATCCACCTGCTCCCAGCTGGCTTCAGAGAAAATCTCTGTGCTGCAGCGAGACAAGCAGTTCTGATCCATATTGCTTTCCGAGTCGGGTATAGAAGTCTGTTGGCAAACAAACACAGCTGAACAGAACTATCCCATATTCCTATTTCCATGCAAATAATAACTGGATGGTTGTGAAGGGGAATGAAAAGGGTATATCCTGCTAGGAAAGAGCACACTAGATTCATCTGGGAAGATCTTATGCAACCTCTATACAATGCATGTGGTGGCAAAGGGAATAATTCCATGTTGAAAGGAGCTACAAATGCCCCTAACTGAAGCAGTTTGTACAGGGGCAAACTGCACGAAAACAGGTCTTTTCTCAACTTTCTGATGACTGTGATGGAAGGCGAAATGGCTTTAAAGCCTAGGTGTTACCACTAAGTTCTAGCAACATATTGGGTAATGCGGGAACCTAAAAGCTCCTATCTGTGGCTCAAATTTCAGGGTCCTGTTTCCTTTCTGTGGTCATTTCACTTGCAGAACTAATACTAGTAACATATACCAGTGCAAAAATCTCACATGGAAAACTAAGAATTGGAATCATTTCCAGAGAAAGCTTTGGGGGAATAATGCATCCTCAATATAGCCCAGCCAGGGAGAATTGTGTTCTAACTGACCTACATAAAGCTCTGCCAGCCCTTAAATACATGGAAGGATCGAGATGTCTTGCTGTGTCTGAGGAATTGGCACCTTGGGAGTTATGGAAGAAAACCCTGTTACTCCCAAGTGGAGGCAGAAATAGGAGATAAAGGTTAGATTCTTTAAAACAGGGGAATTTTCTAAAGGACAAAGTCATCTCACTCACAGCCCTATACCACAATTTGTGAAGGTCCTTAAAAATGAAAGTATAATAAATTAAGCCAAAGCTTTGTATCTCCCCAAGGAATCCAAGCTCCTGCAGTGAGAGAAGTTGCACCGAATTTCAATGACTCTTGTCTGAAATGGATGCCTGGACCAAGTACTTAACATTAGCACCACTACCTCTAACTTTAATAGCCAAGAAGCCCCTGAACCTCTCTCTTGACAAATGTACCTGGGACTATTCAGCACCTCTGCTACTTCTAAAGAAATTAGGAGAAACAGAAACAAATTTACTTTTTTTTTTTTTTTTCCAAATTTGCAGGCATATGAAGCACATTATAAGGTGCATGTAGGAAAAGGATATTTTTGCTAAGCATAAGGACAAGTTCAGGACCTAGAGGCTAATGCTCCATTTGCTGCTCCAATACAAAGGCAGATGCAAACTCTTTGAAAAATTCTCCTAAGTCTACTCACCTTTCCCTTAATGTTCATCTCTCTCCTGTGCCTACCAGTTGCCTCTTCTTTTCTCTTTCTTAAAAATACTGAGCCTTTGGAAAAGCAAGTTTGCAGCAACTCATGTAACTGCTTTGTGGTCAAAGACCACTCTTGTTTTCTTAATCAGTGTTATATTCAAGAAACAGCATAAGGCCAGTGACTACATGTCTTTGGAAATTTTATTCTTAATTTTTAGTCAAACGAAGAACCACTGCTCTGTGCTCCATCCTTCTTTCCCTGAGCGTGCAAAGCATCAAGAGATCGGTCCCATCTTCCTATTCCACTAAATGACATATGCAGATCTTCAGAAAACTATCTTAGCCCTTGCACAAGCCTTATTCAGCAAGACATCCAAGTATGTGCTAGTTTACTGCCAATCATATAGTTCAACAAATATAATCCTCATCAGTGATCACACTGAAATATAGTGAAAATATTAGTCATCATTAATTATCACTTGCCATGTGTTCAATCAGTTGCTTGCCACTTTCAGAATAACCCTGAAACTTTTATAAAGCCCAATAAAGCTCCCCCCAAATCACTGCCTTAGTGAACTATGAGCTGACATTACGGTGAGAGCCAGAACTGGACCAACTGACCCCCTGTTGTTAGCAGTAGTCCAGTTACCCCGTCACTTACCACTTCATCTCCATAATCACCGTTGAGACGCAAGGAGCTGTTCAGGAACTGGCTCTCCAGGCGACTTTTCAATTCCTGCAGTTGTTTCTTCAAGGTCTCCACTTCCTGCTGATGGCCAGTTTCAATCTGGCGCAGGCGCTGCTGGATCACATCGATGTAGACTGGCATCCCATCGTCATCCAGGTGACTTCTGGCAGGCTGGTCCGGGCTGCTGGCTGCCTGCTGCTTCCCAAGATGACTAGACACCCATTTTTGGTGCAAGCTCCTCAAGTGAAACTGAGCAGAACTGCAGCTGGCTGCAGAGACCTGCCGGCTCAGAGAAGCTTTGATCCTGTTCTCCTCTCCATTCACACAGTGTCCGTTTGTTGCAGGATATTTCTGGGTAACTCTAAACCCCATAGGCTTCTCTGCCACCTTGTTCTCAGGCTCCAGCTCTCCATTACAAACAATCTCCTCTTTACATTCAGCTAAAGGCAAGGCACAAGGGGAAGGCATCGGGATGTTTGTGTTGCTGCTACTAGAAGTCCTATTTACTTTTGTTCCCCGTTTTTGAAGTTCTAGCATGCTTCCCCCCTCCAGCCTATTTTCAACAGTTTGAGAAAGTTCATCAGCACTGTTGTCCATCACATGAGGTCTGTGGCAAGGACCTTTAGGAATCAGCTCTTGCTTTGTTTCACTCTCTGTTAAGGTTTCAGTTGAACTTTCAATGTTGGAAGTGATTGCCTCGTGCTGGATTGTGAGAGGTACTGGAAGGCCGTCCTGTGGTGCATTACACAGACCCTCTGATTCTCCTTGAAGCTTGCTAACACCTTCCTCCACGTTCTTTTGAGCATCTCTATTTACAAAACTCTCCAAAGGAACAGTCGGAAGTCCTCTCACCTGAGGTAACTTCTGGATAACGTTACTGAGATCAGTATGCTCATCCTGTTGTCCTTTAAGCTCAGAAGCACCTTGTGAAACCGGATGTGGATTTGACACTGGATTGTTCATTACGACGCTGTTATCCACCTCAGTTTTTTCACAGATGTCACTGACATACCCATGCGGATTTTCAGTTCTGTTCTCCTTATCCAGGGCAATCTCCTCCTCTTTACCTACTGTCTCTAGACTTCCTCTCGCGTGCTCCTCCAGGGCAACATCATCCTTAGTGGCCTCTTGCAAAATGTTCTCCATCTGTCCCTCTGCTACGCCAGCTGCAACAGAAAGCTCTGCTCCAACCAGAGCCCTGCCTTGTTTGCTCAGGCTGTCTCCATCAAAGGGATCATCCCCCAGGTTCCCAAGGCTGCTCAGCTCCAGCGACCTCCGGTGCTCTTGCCACTTTTCATTTAGGCTGGGGTCACTACTGCGTCGATTGGTTGTCGGCATGCTGCTATCACAGGCTGTTGTCAGATTGTCAAATGATCTTGTCTTCGGTAACCTACGATGGTAAAAATAATCAAAAGTCAAAGTTAGCACGTTTCTTTTTCAATGTTTAGTTACCATGATTTAGAAATTCATTAACTGTTAGGGCAGTAACAATCTGCTAACGAGTGGAATTTTGCAAAGTATTATCCAAGAGCACACTTTGACCTTCTATAGTGCAAAGTTGCTTCAGTACTTTCTTTGCCATCAGGAAAATACGTTCAACCAGGCTTTAAACACCCCCAGAATAATCTCCTCACTACAAAGCACAAATACTTAGACTCTGGTCCCGTCTCCCATTTAGTATGTGCTCAGATTCATCTTACAAAAAAAGCAAAGAAATAGGTAAACAACAAAGGAGAAATCATGTAGAGAAAAAATTCAAGGTAACTCAATGAATGCAAGGACATAAGGAATCCTACAAGGCTACAAAATATTCAGAACTTAATTCTGTTTCTTTTGTTTTAACGCATTTGTTACACTAGGAGCTCAGCTTTCCATCCAGACTATAACAAGCAAAGACGACTTTCAGGTAAGACAGTTGAAGAGTCCCGTAAATAAACCTATGAAGAACAGCCCCCTCCCATAATAAGTATTCTCCTTTTTATATCCCACAATATTCTCTGTTGATCTTACTTTACAGACTGGATTTCTGGGCTCTAGGCTCACCTGCCCAGAGGCTGATCTTCAGGGCTGGAGCCTGGAACAGGGTATGGGGCACAAGTGTCGTCGGCAGGCGTGGAGGGGGAAGAGCACGGCAGGTACACGGCACTCCAGAGCATGAGGTTTCGCACATGGCACACGGGATACAGCACCTGAGAGAGAGGAACACAAAGGATGTTAGGAAATGTTCAGTGTAACACTGAAACATCCAAATGTAAAAAGCTGTTCTAATATGGCTGTGGCTTTCTCTGCTTATTCTTCAGCTATGAAGCTGTGAGGCCGTGCTGGATCTCTAGATAATCCATGGTAGTTTAAATCAGTTACACTTGGTCATATAATTATCTTTTCTTTCAGCGAAGGAGGCCGAGGCGCAACAACGCTGGTTTTCAGCTTCTCATGAAAGACCTGCTGCCAACATGTCCTGTAGGAATCTACACCTTAATAACACTCCTGGGCAATTTAAATTGCTGAAGAATTCAGTGGCCCAACGATACTGCACAGATTTCCTTGTACGTTGAGTTATATCATGCCATGAGCGAGCTGAACTAATAACCTCTTTCCACCAGCTCCAATTCATCAAGGCTAACGCAGCCTTTATCGGAAGCACTTGTACATGAAAAATTAAGCACTCTGCTGAGTGCAAGTCGGTCTCCAAAGGGATTCCTTGAGTATTGAATAAGCTTTTTGCTTCACTTTTAAAACACCTTGGGTCACTCTATTGATTCCACTGTTTTCCCAGACAACTTTCTAGTGGGAAAGCAGAGGACAGGAGAGAAACAGCCAGATGAGCAGAGGGAGGAAATCTGGGATATCTTGGTCTGATGAATGTTGCTGCTCTTGAATTATTGTGTTTTTATAATAGATGTGGCTAGATCACAAAGGCACCTTATCAATGCTAAAGCAAAATCACAAAGAAATCAATACAAGAAAGGAAATTACCCAAATTCCTACATACAGACAAATTATCCAAATTGGTTTAGTGCAATACAGTATAGGATGTGCTGAGAGCAGGGGCCAAGTCACTGAGACTGCATCTGTTTTGCAGGATACAGCACGTAAGGGCAGCCCCAAGGACAGAGGAGCTACCTGCCTGCACTGCCTGCTCTGGAGAGCCCCCTCCAGGCTCCTCCTGGGCGAATCTGCTGGTCTCAGAGAAACCCAAGATGTATCCACAGCTTTAAAGGTTCCCACAAGTGCGATTCTGCAATGTGTCTCGGGCTTCCAGCTATCACATCACAGGACAGCGATAAAAAGGCTCGAGGGCTCTGAGGTTGCCTGCTGTAATGACAAACGGGGTTTGCATCCTGTCTGAGCGCACTCACTGGCTGCACGTGTGCTCCCCACAGGAGACAGGCAACGACAGAGGGGCAATGTGAAGAGCAAGATGATCTTGTTATTTTTATGAAAAATGTAAATATAAACTCCTGCAAAGCCAGGTTTTAATTTTATACTAAGGGACAATTAAATCCCTCATTTATGATATGCAAAAGCATAGCATAGTCCTTACATTTAAGTCTATATCGTCTGGTAACTTTAAAAACAAAAAGTGTTTAAAGAATGTCTTGAAGTCTTTGCTGTCCTAAACAGTGATATTCAATAACTGACTGTGTTCACATAGCATGCTTGCCACTGCATCATGCCATGCCCATCATATTCCATCTCCACCTGAACACCTTACGTGCCCTTAATCAAATACACACACAAAAAATAGTTGTGAGCCCCTTCCCACAAGTTTCATTGAGCTACTTCTGCGAAACCACGGTGAAAAGGTGGAGATGTTAAGAGAAATACAGATATGCTAAATAATCTGAGTTACATTTTCTGTTTAGATCTGAGATTAATGCAAACTGTCTGTAGGCAAAATTTTGTAGGCAATTTCATATCATTCCTCTGAAATATTCCTCAGTTCTCTAGAAAGGTCTCATTGACAAACACAGACAAAAAAATGCCTTTTTGGGGGGGTTTAGGACAGACCAGAAATTAGGACAGTCCAGACAAAAAAAATGTTTTTTTGTTACAAAAACATGAGCAAAATACTTGGGCACACAAAATATGCTTCCAGGATAGAGATATTCCTGAGGTTGCATTTGATATTCTATAAAAGTCAACAGCAAATAATGTTATGTGAATATTTCACTCTCGAAGCTTTGCCCTGGGGAGTGTATACCATAAATTAAGCTTGAATGAGTAAAACATAAGGCTCAATAGACTGTTCACTAGTAAATATTGATGAGGAGAGAGGAGGCATTTTCAGAAAAAAAATGCACTCTCTCTGCATTGTATTCATGAGAACAACGCAGCAGTATGATTTCTCACTGCTATAACTTGTGTATTTTCTTAATGTATGGACTTCTGAGAACATGATACCCAGGAGCCCCTAACGGACTCTCACGACGTGGTGTGGAATACAGATTACATACAGATTCAGACTGAGAGGAGTAGAGCAGGTTCTTGAAGGCTTTATTTGCTGCCCGCAGCAAAGACCAGACAGAACAGGTCCGTTCCTGCGTGTGTTTTTCTCCTCTCTCTTTCGCATTGTTGCACAGGAATGTACCAAAGAGGCAGGAGTAGGTGTGCTGCACCAGTTTGACCTGCACAGAGCAACACAAACACAGTTACGCGGCAGAAGACAGCAGCTTATGTAAGAATTAAGAATCCACGCTTAAGAAGCAATGAATCTTCACAAGGCCATAAAGCCCTTTCTAAAGAGTGATACATGAACATACTTAGCATTTTTATATGTCTTCCTTGAAACTTAGTTGTGAAATAATTCAAGCAAAATGGAAACATTTAAAATCATAACAAAAAGAAAATTGGAAAGAAACCATAACAACAGAATATTTGTTCTGCAATCAAGTATAAAATTCTTGCTGTTTCAAACTCTTAACATTGGAGAATAAGACAAAGAGAATCATGATACCTCTTGTTATAAAACATTAATTTGACAGCAGAAAGGCAAAAAATGGTGGGAAAAAGCAGTAATTTCTGTATGTTAGTATAAATGCACAGAGCGCACACATCCAATCTTGGTCATTATCCACTCCGTGCTCTGGTCCCAGTCTAACAAAATCGCTTAATGTGAACTTAACTGCCAAGACTAAATGACTTCAATGAGATTATTCCGATGTTTAGAAAAAAAAAAGTACTTCAATACTGCAACAAATTAGGGGTCAGAACACCAAAGGTAAGTCCACACATAATTCCTGTAAATTAGCAGACTGCTTCGAAGCCAGTTTGTGTGGGTCATTTAACTGAGTTAGGGCTGTACATGTACTTGATCGTGTGGCGGAGCCAGAAGTGGCAACTCAAGTTCATTATAACTGTTTAAATATGCTTTAAATCTTAATGGATGTGATATAAATAGAAGATATAAGAGGAAGAAGGATAAAACCTGAATGGAAAGGTAAGGGGGGTGGTGGTGTTTTTAGAGGAGTCTTCTCAATTCAAAATGTAAGATCAAAGCAAGGGCAATAACTATGATTTTTTTTCATGCCCTCTAGATGATACAGGATTTCAGCACTTGTTATGTGAAACTATTAAATTCATACAATTTCTTTCTTTCAAGTTTAAAGGGAGTCCTTAAGGACCCTGCTTCTGTTTCAAAAGTGAACAGACCTCTGGTTCGATGAAGGCTGCAAGTACTTCTGTCTGCCATACTTGAATAATTTTCCTTTTTCCCTCATCAGGTTTCAGGCACAGGTAAATGGGAAAATCTGAAACCCCTCAGGGCTCCTAAGTATGTTAGTGCTGCATAGTGGTTTAGAAGTATTCTATAAAACAGCAATCTCTCAAGCCACAACTCACAAGGAATGCTTCGTTAAACTCGAAAGAGCAAGGAAACTGCCTCTGGAGCTGATGGACGCAGTCCAGCCACTGCAAAAACACTGGGCAGCGCTCATTTAGGTCATCCGAATTCTCACCATGGCCACAGCGATCTGCAAACTTGTGGCCAAAATCCAGCCACTCTGTCTCCACTAGCACCTGGAAACCCTGCAGAAAGGAAAGCACAGATAAAAGTTGCTGTTTTTTCAACTACAGTTTTCTAAAAGAGCCCAAGACTCATGGGAATCACCTTATTATGATGCCCTCACGCAAACTGATTTCACTTTGGCATTAGCCACATTACCTATGTGCACTTCTTTACCCAATATCTCCGTGTTCTGAAATGGAGCAGAGTGAAATTAGGACAGATCAGAATTCCCAGGATTACAAGAAAGGGAATAAGGCAAATTATTTAATCCTCCCTGAAAGACAAGGAAGATCCTGATATCAGACCTATCTTGGCAAGAGAGGAGTGAGTAGGAACTTCATTGTGCTCAAAATTCTCTGGATTACAGTAACTGGGATTAGGACAGGAGATTAAGGACTGAGATTAGCACAGGACTTTCACTCAAACAATAAAGCAATTCACCCATGAGAGGACATCCACCTTCAGACTTGCCGTGCATACCTCAAAGATAGCACATTCACAAGTTCCATAAAGGTGGAATTGTGTGGTTTGTCCTGCAATCTTTAGAAAGAGAGAAAACTCATTTTCTTAAATGTTTGTGATCCTTAAACAGAAACTACAAGCGCTTTGAGGAGCGGTTTACAAAGCCCAATGTTCAGACACGCTTCTGTTCTGGACAATAAATGCATCTTGCCGGTAGGTGGAATCTAGCCATCACACATCCCACTGTGCTGAAAAGGGATGCAAGAAAAATCAGACTGAAAGTAAAACAAGAGAAATATAACTAAATGACAAAGAACACTGCAGAAGTGTAACCAGGAAAATTACGCAACTGAGAAACGCAGAAAAGAGAAATGCTTTGTATGAATGAGAGGCTGAGACTGAAATGGTGCTACAAATACTCTGTATTGCATCATCCCAAGCCACAGGGAAGCACAATGAACAGACAGTTACAGCAAAGGGGGAAAATAGAATCTCCTCTCACATTACGGAATATTTAACCCACATGTACCTGTACCTGCAGCCTGTATTTGGTGAACTCCTACTAGCTTCAGTGCTTTTTCTAGTGGAAAAAGCTGAAATCGTTTATTCACAAACTTCCTGGCAAAACAACCCAAACTCAATTACTCCTTCATGCGCTGCCGGATGGTTTACAAACCTCTGTGGTCCTGTAATAAGGATCTAGCAGCAGTTTGGCCAGTGCCACTATCTGCGGCGTGCGGTCCCAGCCGTCGGAGCAGTGCACCAGGACGGGCCGCTGGTCTCTGTCCACGGCGTGAACCACGAGCAGCGCCGACTTCAGAAGCACAGACAAGTGCTGCAGCCATTTGGTACTCTCCAGAGCTGACAACCAACTGGAGAAAACAAAGGAGGTCAGTTTTTTGTCTTCTAAAAAGCTTCCCAACTTTGATCTTTCAGTTTAACCAAAGAATGATCTTTATTACATTCTTAAACTGTGAATGTCATTCCTAAATGTATTTTTCATTTACTTCTGGTTCCCAAATTCACCAGGAACAGAGCAGTCTACATGAAGAGTGGCCCATGTGGGGTATGCCTGCTGCTAAGACTTGCAAGCAGGTTAAATAAAACTTCCATACTTCAGGGTCACTATGACTTTCAGCAGCTGCTTCTGCCACCTCACCTCTTCCAAGCTGAGGATTCAGCAGCATCACTGCCTAATCTTGGGACTATATGCCCAGGACAACCTCATGATGCAAGGAAACAATGGGACCTGAGTACATTTCCTATGTACATTTCATCTCTCAGCTATTCCTGGAGCTATTTCCCACCTTGGCTTTCCAAGGTATACAGCAGGTATCTTAAGTATCTCAGCCCTATGAAGGATTTCATATTCAGTTTAGCAATGCTGGCCATTCTGGAACTCCTTAAAAAGCATGAAAGATCCTTAGGGACAAATTCAAAACAAAGCAGAAGAGGGAACAGGACTGTCCTCGTGAAGATCCAACCTCAGAAGCGCCTTAGATACAGAAGCTACTCTCCCCAGGGCATTGGAAGGCTGCCTCCTGATGGGACACTAAATATGGGAAGTTCATGGATCAACACTAGAATTTTTTGAAGGGGAGCCAGATTGCTAAAAAACTGAAGATCAGAAAAACAGGTATGACTAAGTGCTGGCACTTACATCCCCACCTGAAAGCAATAACATTCTCAAAATGTATCAAAATTCAGGGCTGAATTATAATCTCATTATTTGCTCATTTTCTAAATTCACTTCTGGGATAATGAGCCAGTAACTTTCTTTTGCTCAAACGCTGGAAAGGAGAAATACAGCTAGCACTATTACCGAGGAAAGGTTGTAAGGGAACAAACATTGGACAGTTTATAAACAGCATCGAGAAATACAGAAAGATGTAAAGGAAAGGCAAACCCACTGAATATCCACTTACTTTCCTGGATCTGGCATTTGTGTGCAGAGCAAACGCAGGGACTGAAAACTCTTCCGGATAGAGTGAATGTTTGCCATGCCCATGAACACTACTTCACAGTTTGGATAATACTCTGTAGGGAAATGTCAAGAAAAAGGGAAGAAACTAAAACCTGCACTTGTTTCATTTCTGAAAGAAGCTTTTTCATAAAAACAAACCACTGCTGCTGTGGGTAGACGGAATAAGCTGTTTACCAATATTCTGCAGAGGAGAAACTAGCACTTGGACATCAGCAGGGATTTCAGACCCTACAACACTGCACAGCAAAAAGGAAAGAACTAGCAAAGTGTTTGCAGGTGTTTGTACATTTATTTTCAACATTTTACTTTATGTTACAAAGAACAGACCACAAACCTATGGGAATAGTGATTATAGTGCTGCTGTGCTAGAATGTTTTTAAAAAGACTCAAAAACATTAAGTGGAGAAGCATAAACAATATTCAACTGATAATTTGTGCATATTTTTAAATTTGATAAATGAAATTATATTTTAATGCTAATACACATTCCTTTTCCTAATCACTCAGAAAGGCTGAAAGATTATATGATTTTATCCTGAGTTACTCTGTGAGAAGGGAGGAGCAACACGGAGGTAAGAAATACACAGAGAATGTGGGCTCAAATACTGCATTTTCCTTCCGTTTGCTACGCTCAATACTCGAGCAGCTCAGCTCTGCTCAGGAGGCAGTTTCAGGGTGGAAAGGGTCCACTGGTCAAAAGGAGCATCCATCAAGATGCAGAATCAATTAATTAATTAGATGGCCATGCCTAGGTTTACCTTGCCTCTGTGATGATGCTTCTATCTGCAAAAAAAAATGATGACATGATGGCTAAAATGACCTTTTCTATGACAGAAAAGTCAGAATGCAGAATATGGCAAATTGATTGCTTCTAAAAGAAAAGTTGGGACTCACTTAAAATAGCATTATTTATATGATCTGAATTCTTAATTGTCATCCAACCCAGTAATTCTGTCCCAAAACAGAACATTCTTTTTGTGAGGGGCTGTGTAACTGTAGTCAGAAGTGGCTGACAGTAATGCAGCATTCAAGCATTTTTTTGTCTTTTGAAAACTTGGCAATACCTGCAGAAAGTGTATCAGCAAAAAGGAAGCACTTAATGCAAATCAAATTTATTGAAGGTGACACTTAAGCTCTTTGGAAATTTCTTTACAAAGAATTCAAGAATCAATATATAGCAGGAAAATTAAACTTCTTGGGTAATCTGCTTTTCTGTTCTGAAATTTTACAGTGTGATGATGAGTTATTTTATAGTTTTGGGATATTGAATAAAAAAATCATCTCTCTCCTTATGGTAGCTATATATCAACGTGCAGCTATTACAGTAAAGACCAAAAAAGGGAAATATGCTTGAAATAGCTTTTTGTTATCTTAATTTTCCTTTGTGGTGTTTTTCTCTACACTCTCCAGCCAGGGAATTTTAACAGGATGTATTCCTATCCAGTAGTGACCAGAGTATATCATCTTGTTTAGAATGTAAAGAATTTATAAATTCCAAAGAATACAGAAAGTGATCATTGTGAATGTTTCACAAATGCATGATGAACCAGGGTTTCCATTGCTTGGGTTATGCTACACATGCTGAAAAATCTTGCATTTTCACGAAAATTGCTGAAAGGTTGTGTTCTTCACAACCATTCTGGAATATTATTAGCTTATTAGTATATTTTGGGCTTTTTTAGATGACAGACTGAACAATTTAGATGACAGATTGGACAATTTTGTCTCATTGCAGTTTATATAAACTCAGCTTACTGAGGAAAAACTCATCAACATATTCCACACAGTTCAACATATATCGAACACAGTTACCAGATGAATTTATGCTCTGAAAAATAACTGACTTAATTAACAACTCTGTCCTTTGGAAGGGGTTATGTGATACCAACCCCAAACTTTCAGTTAGGTGAATGCTACTTGCACACATGCAGTCTTTTAAACATGCAGCACTGAAGTACATCACTGCAATTGCTGTTGAGCAAATCCTTTTGGTCACGTTCACAGAGCAGCACTGCTCACCTGGGCACTCGCAGCCTCCCCCTTTGGCTCTGTTGGCCACAGCTGCCGCGTAGGACCGTGCATCCAAGATCAAAAGCTTCTGAGGTTGAATTGCCAAACTCTCTGCTCCTGAAGCATTAGAGATTGAGGAATCTGTGGGAAACAGGTAACCACAGAATAACTAAAGGGTATTTTGACATTTACAACAGCAATTCATGCAAGCTCAACCATATAGATGCATTAGGCATAGGAAAATCAGAGAATGCCTGAATAAATAGAAGGGATTTAATCTGTTGCAGTATGCACAGGAGATTAAGCTCTTACAGAAAGCTCTAGCTTGTTCAGGAATGGAATGGTGACGAACTTACCAAATTCCACATCGGAGAGATCCCCTCCATTGGGGAAATCTCTGGAACAATTTCCATTCATCATCTTATTGCTGTTGGACCTGGAATCCGAGGCACAGGCTTTGGCCACAGACTGGACAAGATGTTCATCGTCCGCGTTCCTCCAGCCCCACCAGCTGACCTCGGGCTGGCCGCAGCGGGAGATGACTGCACCGTTACTCTGGTGCCTGAAACACGAAAAGAATAAAAACAACGGTGATGCCTCTGGGGCAGAATCGGGATGAAAACCCCAGAGGGCATTAGAAATTAATTGTTCACATCAGCATTTTAATTCCTGCCAGGGACCTCTGCACGTTTCAGCAGCTATCCCCAATCTGTGATTCAGAGGCAGCTTAGTGACCGTGTTTCCCTTCAATTGTGGCTATAGAAAACTGAAAATCAATAGTCAAAGCGGAGGTGAGGAGGAGGGAATGAAGCATTTTCTCCATCAATACTGTTGCCCATTGACCAGTAAACACTGGGAACATTTTAAAACATCAGACAGTCTTTCAAGGGGTATTTGATGACCCCTTGGCTATTCAGGCCTCCTGCTGTAATTTTACAAACTAAGTATGAAAGTTCAGCTTAACTCATGCTAATTTAAAAGCTAGAAGCAATTGAATAACCCCGGATTTACTTTCTGAAGAGCTTCCTGAATCAAAACATATCAGTAATGAAATCTAGGAAGGAAGTTCTGGGTTTGGTAGGAAATTCTTGCAGAATTTGGAACACTTTCCGTCCAGTGATGTCTAAGGTTAACTGAGATGCCACTCGTGCACAACGATGCATCATCCCCCAGACATCATTTGGAAATCGAAGGCCATCCTGGCCATCCACTTTTCAGACTCAGGGTTCTCATAACTAGAAACCAGTGTATGCTACATGTTACTTCACTAGGAAATCAGCCAGTTTCTCAAAATTTTAAATATTGGCGGTTTTACTTGTTCTGAGGTTTGGTATTAGTGTCTGTCAAAAAGGAGCTGTCTTACAGCCTGCTCAGTACAAAGAATTTGCTCAGAAACAATCTGAAAACCTAAACAGGAGAATATAAACCATCCCAGGAAGGGTTTCCCCTCCTAAATTGCTTAGTTCTGCCTTCTCTTTTGCATTTTTTCCCTCTGGATATTGCTTCATATGCAGGTCTTCTCCATTGCTCTTACTGATATGAAGCGGGTAGCGTTTCCTCTGCTGCCTCTCAAATACTGATCATATCCCAGCAAAATTGCTACAGCAAAAGAAAATAATGCTTATTCTACAATGAGACACACATCATAAACACCCTAAATATCAATAAAATTTCAGAGGGTTAGAAAATAAAGAAATAAGCTTATCAATAAAAGACGAGTCATTGAGATAACTCACGAATGACCAAACTTGAACTTAACTACCTTTTGGGGAAAATGACATTAAGATTAAAAAAAAAAACATTTTCTGAAGAGTTAGCATTATGTTTTAAAATTTAACCTAACTCTTTTGTTCTACTAGAGAATAGATTTGAGGTAATGTAGACTATCGGAGCACTGTAAGCACACACTTAAAAGCAGGTTAAGAAACTCACCTCTGTAATTTGTATTAAAAAAAGAGTCCTGAAATTACAGTGCCACTGTAATTTCCACTTCCCCTGTCCCATCTGAAACATACTCCTACCTATCTATATGTTTGTTCCTTCTTGATGTTAAATGACCTATACAGCAGTTGTACATCCCCTTATGCAAAGGTGCCCTTAGGCAGCACCGTTCTTGCCTAGGAATCCCACCAACATCCCCAATCTGCACGTTTATAAAATTATCCCACTGCCAAATACTGTTCTGATGTAGCAAATGGAGACGGATTGGGGCTGTTCCTGAAGTAAACCCATGACCAGCACCACTCCACATCAGCCAAGAGCTGTTTAATTCCCTCTCTCATGGCAATTGCCCAGGACGGGTAGGAGTTATCCAGAATCTTTATGCAAAACTGAACCAAAACAGTGGGCTGTCAGCTCGCATCAGGAAGAAGGTCTACCCCAGCCCATAAATCTTAACCTTTTCCTCTCATCACTCTAATAAAGGGCTCGGAAGGTGTCACAAACCATCCTTCATTTGTCACCAGAGCTGTCCACCTGCCAGCTGCTCAACAAAGCCACCTCCAGTGTCCCTAAGGGAGCACCGCTGGGATGGCAGTGGCTGCCTCATACTCTTCATTCAAAAAATGACTCCAACAAGCCAGTAAAGGCTCCTTGTTGTGAAGACTTAAAATGAAATATGTGATGATACATGTATTTTAAGTGATTTTCATACTTTTTTTTTTTGCAATTGCTTCAAACCAAATTCCTTTCCTGAAAGGCGGCAACTAACACCGTGCACTTACAGCCTCAAAGGAAAAGCAATCAGTGACACAGATGCCAGCCAGCTCCGTGTACAGGAAAATGGATTTCTATCGAAATGAATAACCTTCCAGACACAACTCTAACAGTGCAAAATTAATTCAGCCAAAAGTATATGCCAATTGCTGCAATGGCACTCAGTGAACTTCCACAAACCGCAAAAGAAAATGCATCATCACTGTGGACATAGGAAATCTACTCTGAGCATTTCAGATATTTACCTTCCCATATATACCCCCCAATGCCACTACTACCCACCTGCAAAATCATTTCCACAGAGCCCTAAAAAGTCATGTTTTTCTCTCCAGATTCTTGCCTCCCATTTATATCATGATTACCAAACATGAGGCCAAACGCTGAGTTCCTCATAGCTGTGAAGTCCTGATATTCTAAAACTTGACCAAATCTGTGATACTGACACCTATCAGCAGGATTTATGGTAACACTGGAGGCCTGCTGAATCCTACCCATTCCAGCTGAACTGTCCACAGGAACAAAATAGGAAATTATCTAAGTGTGATACTTTAGCCTTTGGGGATAGATCTGAGGGTAAGACAGTGTCGTTCACATTTCACTTACTTAAAGGTCCCTCCTCTGCAAATTTCCTAACGCTCCCAAGGCAGAGCAACTTAGAGCCTCCTTACACAAACCAGATAGTAAATCACTCACTGAACAATCAGAGAGCCCACTCTAAAGCACCGGGTGTTATAGGCTACACCTCTGCAAAGGCTTCATCCTCCCTGCGCTCAAGCAACCTCTTGAGCACCCCCAGAAATCCACCGTGTCCCTTAAAATGACAACAGGGAGCACTAAGGGGGCTGTGGAGAGCTCCTGCACAGCAGCACTTCAGCAGCAGCAATCTCAGGAGACCTCCCTGCAGTTCCCTGGAATTCAGTAATTTTCCTATTATTGATTTACTGGGAGCCAAACAAATAAAGCATCAAAAGTTACATTAAAGGCCATTTTTCTCTGCCTAAATATGTGCCTAATACCTCCTTTTTCATCCCTCTGCCTAAATACCTCCCTTTTCAAAAATGGTAAAAAAGCGGCAGACGCTGGGTCCCTTCGGGTCCTTTCCCAGGAAAGGACAATGCTTGGCAATCCCGTCTCAGCTCAGGATTTCGGGATTTTGGCTCTGGATTCAGCCTGTTCATCCTTGCAGCCTGTGCAGCAGTGTCACCGCTTTTGAGGGCTTTACTGGAAGGGACAATGAGGGGTTTGTGATCCTGTGTCCTTCGCTCCGGGCTCTCTCCGTTCCAATTTTTAGAGAAGTTTCTGAGATTACTTATTGGAAGGATGTGAAAAAATCATTATTACGTTTCCCCCCCTTCCCCAAAGAAAAGCAAAGAAAGCAGATATTGTGATCAGTAAATAACAAAATCAGTATTTCCCAGATCATCTTCAACAGATAAAAAAAAAATGTCTCCTCCAAATGTAAGGAAAAAAGAAAGTTAATCTGTTTATATAAAAATATATATATATATACTTATTTATATAAACAAAACTATACTCCATGGATCATCCAATCAGTAGCTGATTTGGATTCTGTTAGAGTACAGAATGAAGAGGTGTAACTAACTGTCAAGGTGAAAAAAATATCAGCAACAAGAAACTTTTCTCCCAGTGGTTCTAAGATTATAAGTGCATAAAAGGCACAGAGTGGCCTGAAACACAGTGGTTGAAGTTGCACATCGAAAGGCGTACATACCCATACATAAAGTACATTTTAATATACATAAAAATGCTGTTTCATGGCCTCTTCACAACTTTTGCAAACTTGCTCTTCAGACCTAGGCTGTAGCGAAATTGTGTCAGCTTCAGCTCTTCAGCAGCCCTCTGCATAGGAGGAATGGGTGACTGGCCAGACTTAATGGAATTATCAGTATTCATTATCTTTCTAAACCTTCAGACATTTATTTTTTAAAGAGATTTTATGTATTTTGCAGAAGAGTGAGTAACACCAGAAGAGTGACCAAGGCATTAAATGATGGGTCCCAGAATTTTTTTGGGGGAAAGAAAAGTTAAAAATACTTCTCGCTAAAGAAGCTGCCAAAAAATAATGTCTCAGAAAAAGAATTTTATCATGAAGAATAGCTACACTCAGCATAAAAAGGGACTGTCTGATTAAAGCTATCTGTTTCAAACACGTAGATGCAGCTAACATGCACACAGTTCTGTGGTTTGTGTACGATGTCTCCCTTAAATCTCCTTCAGATCCGCCACATCTGCTGTGCAGCTTGCATATTAATTTCTCTGACCTTCTCCATTGTGTGATTCTTTTCCCAAATGTCCCAGTCAGAATTAGGGAAAAACTACAGGCATATCCAGTAACGGACATTATCTACCATTCCTTCAGCTGTTTTTATTTCTTGTTTTTACATTTTTTTTCATTTTTGCCTTTTTTTTTTTAATTTTAATGTGCTTAATTGAGAGGAACGCTCAAAGGATAAGTTGCAGGACTCAAAGACGAGGGCTCTCACAACATCTGCTTGGGATTAAGACCTACAGATCATTATTCACATTTGGAGGGAATATGTAATAAGTCTATCTCACTTTATATGTCTTGACAAGAGCCAGTAGAGGCAGCTATTTCACATTCTTGGAGTTTTGAAAGGGTATAAAACAATACCAGTATAATAGACTGCATTCCAGAGGACCCTTTTCATTCATATTGGTATGCTTACTCATGCTGGACTATCAATGTGACAGAAAAATTCAGAGAATTTTTACAAGATTTACTTAAATTTCCTGATCTGTCACATCATCACCAGGCAGTTTTTACGGTAGTTACGGAAATCCAGGGCAGGACTGCTGTATCTTCAACTACTACCCTGAGAAGAACTTTGAGAACTAAGGAAAATGCCAGAGAGAACCAGAGAGCAACAGATCACTCTCTGTTTAACAGTTAACTGCTCTTCCTCACATGAAGCAGAACATCTAAACATGAGAGCTGCAAACAAAGCGGAAAAGACCTCTTCATGGTTCACTGTCAGTTAAACACAGGTCTGAACTTGGTTTCTAGATCTTCAACTGCATCCTGGCAGCTCCTCATGGTATAAATGCAGGAGCACGGCAAGATGCAAGGTGGACCTCTCAAGGCTTTCAATACATTGTAGAAAGATTAACTTGACGCATCGTTATTATTTTTGTTAAAATTTTTCAGGCTCAGGGAGGAAACACCTGGGACCCAGAGGAGAGCACCTAAGCCAACTTCATTACAAGCCAAAAATCCCATTTCCAGGGTATTTCAGCTTTATTCGCAAGAACACCCCGTGCCCAGTCCGTGAAAGCTGTTCCTCACCTGTAGACAACAGCAGGGATACGTTTCCAGGAGCGAAAGCTGGCCACACTCTCCAGCTCCTTATCCGTGATCCAGGCAGGAACGATGATTTCTTGCGGGTAGCTACCACAGAGCCTGCGAGAAAAGGGTTGGATGTAAGAAATAAGGAGCAACTAGAGGCTTCTCAGACAACGAAGTGCTTATGCACAATGAAAAGTGCATAAGTAACCTGGCCAATGTCCATCTCAGCAAACTACACTATTTTATTAATTCCTGATTCATTGGATGTTAATAAACCTCTCTTAGGAGACATCAAAAAGCACTATGAACATCAAGGTGCCTAAATGCACTTCAGAATTTCAAGATCCAAGTTGATGTTTCCTCCAGAAACGCAGACCTGGCTGATTTTGGATTCCAGCAGCTGAAAAGAAATGGGACCATGGACAAGAAATTCCTCATCTCTTAATGCTAAAGAATTCCTCACTCAGTTTCCCGGGTCACAAAAGCCAGAAATGGAGCCATTCTGGGCTACTGCATTCAAGAGAGGAAACGTCCCCAGAGTACTGAACCCCCAGCAGGAATCTGAGGGCGCTGCCTTATGCAGGACTTGCTCAGCTGCACTTGCGTCTACTAGATGCATCTCCTGCTCTGTAATTAACTTTGTAATTAACCAAGGAAGGAGTGACTGCCCAAGGATGCTGAGGCCTACAGGAATAACTGGGATAGCGCAAGCACTCAGTAAGGACTGCAACATACTGCTGAATCGTAAACTCCATCCCCAGTCCAAACAGGCAATAAAAAGAATTATCCTCCTGGACAGATAAGCACAATCTCACATATGGACTGAATGTCACAATCCTGAGGCTACACCAAATTCTTCCTACTTCATCAATCATTCAAGAGAGATTAAGATTAGGACATACAGCCAAAGGTTATAATTCTAACAGAACTGTATGCTGAAATAATAAAATGTTCTCCATTTCGGCCGTGCTTCCAAACTTAAAAAAAAAAAGAAAAAAAAAAAAAAAAAAAAAGATCTTTTAAAAAAAAACAAGAAATGGAAAACAACAAAAACAACATTTTGTGCTGCCACTTCCCACTCGTGGCCTGTGGATTGCAACACATTTTACAGCTCATTCACATGGAAATACACTCACTAATAGGAGTGATATGATTCTTGCTGCATATCTAAGACATTTTTTTCCTGCAGTGAGGTTGCATGAAGTACTTAAAAAAAAAAAAAAAAAGTATATATTTACTGCACAAGAAGGACTTAATCATATAACTGCCTACTCTATTCAGAAGATATATAAGTTGTCTTGAGAAAAAAAAATAAAAATAAAAAACAGAAAAAAAAAATATTCTTTTCTCAAGTGCTGACCACAGAAAGGACAAAAGTGGGTTTGTGTCATCCTGTTTCTGTAAAGTTTTCTTCATTTTTCTTGAGTATTAAATCCAGAAGGAATAGCTGTGTTTTCTTTGCTCGATTTGTTGCGCTCTAGACAAGCAGTGTCCTTGCCCTGACACCAGCCGCCAGCTGAAAGTCATTATCATGCAGAGACGGTAGGAGAAAACAAGGTTCATTAGGAAGTTTAGCTGCTGCTTCTGCAGTGCAGGATTGGGGGCAGCCACACGCTGTCCTCCCACGGGGGACACAGGGACACCTTCGTCTGCTTCAGCACCAAATGGACAGGGCATTTCCTCAAGCTCGCAGACTAAGAGAAAGAGTTCTTCCTATCACATTCTCTGGGTCTACGAGATTGACCCTTCAAAATCAAAAATTTTTAACAACTTCTTCTCCTTAGTTAGAGGAGAAGACATGTTAAATAAAAAGTTTTTTAAAGTTCAATATGACCCCACTCTGGGCTCACTTAAGGCTTTGCCTTCTTGCACTAGCATACTTACTCTCTAGGAAGTCGAGTAGCAGGTACACTGAATTCTGCTATTTCTAAGTTTTTGGTATTTTTAACAATTAATATAATATTAAATATTACCTTGAAAGCACATTTATTCTATAAAGCAGCAAAAAATCCTAACTCCAACTGTCCCAGAGTGAAGGACTCCAGAACTTAAAAAAATTCCATCAATCTCCTGTAAGAGAATCGGTGTTGTGAGATGACATTGGGCAATGAATCAGCAGCCTCTATAACTTACTTGTATTTCTCATTGATGTTGGAAATCCTCCAGGCATTGTTCATATCAAAACCCATCCGTTCAACTTCATTTTTAAATCTCGAAGTTACATGTTCTCCTGGGTATCAAAGGCAGGTAGAGGAAATAAATGTGAGGTACATAGTAAGAGTCCTACCTTTCAAAACAGTTGGGCAAAGGCAATGCTGTATTTGTATAAACTAAAAACTGAAAAGGAACTTTTCAAAAAGAAAAATGTTTACATTTCACAGCCCTGGTCTGAAAATCTGTATCAAGCAAGAGTTTGTGCTGATATCTCTCACCCATCAGCTCTTCAGAAACAGCAAAATCCATAAAGGACTTTTTCTCTGACATGACTAGTTGCTGTAAATTGCTATAAAAATACTATAATCCTGTAGACCAGAACCAAGACACTGGCAGAAGCAGAAGGTGTTTATAGCCACTTGCAATTTCAGTGACAAAATGCTAGGAGTTTTTCTTTTCCAAAGTTAAGAATATTGAATGTGGATCTGAAGTTCTAGCCTGACTGATACGTGAAAGGGTAAAATATAGGACGTGGCCTGGAATTTAGGCAATCTCAGTTTCATATGCAGCTCAGCCGCAGGCATCCTGTGCGACTGCAGGCAAACCCCATAATTTAACCTACATCTCACTTCTCCATCGCTCACTGAACATTGTTCTTCCATGACTCATAGCAGAGATATAAAGAAAAAATGCATCAGTTGCAAAGTCCTTGTAAATTCCTGGAATAATATATTAATGCAACCCGAACGAGGTCCATTGCTTTTCTGGACACGTTTTAAAAAGCATCTAAATGCAGTTGAAAAAAAAAAAATACAATGTCAGTAAGGAAAATTATTCCAATAGACAGAAAATGCAGAGAATTACAAGGTAGTCAAAGGGCAGAACATGATACCTTGTAGAAAATTTCCAGATTCACCAAGCCAGTAAACCTAATAAATCCAATGAATGTTCAAGCATCACTATATAAAACAAATCTGGAAGTCTATTCATTGCTTGTCGCGTTAAATTACTGTTTCAGTATATCATGAGACAGAATATCCATCAACAGGAGAAAAATCTATTGAAAAATTAATGCTTTAAGTATCACCCATTTATATTGTGCATTTCAGGAAACCTTTAAAGGCTTTAAATATATGAGTTATATAAAATGTAGACACAGATATCTGGAAAATGTTAATGTACCTCTGTGAAACCTAAATTTTTATGCGATCTTACTGAAGACTTGCGGAAAACCAGGAAAAGACAGCAGCCTAATTGCAGGAATTGATCAACTCTGAAGGAGCAAAGCTGTGATGTTCCTCATCCTCATGTGTCAGATCACACATTGAACACGACACTGCAAATCCAGACCTGCTTGCAGTATGGACAGTGTGCAAAGATCTGCATAAGGGAATGGTAACAAGATTCTTTTTCTTATTCTGTTTGAAGGGTGAAATATGAGGCCATCATTTTGTGCAAGTGAAGAATATTCACTCTTCAAGATACATGGTAATAAATACTTTGGACCTGACTGTCCATCATCGCTTACCGCCTATACATCATGCACCTGCTACAAAAGCACCATCAAAATGAAATTGCTGTGGCTCCCGGTTGTGCTGCTTCTGCAGAGGGCTGCTCTCCGGAGCACAGACGTGCTGCAGCTCCTACCTTCCCTATCACCAAATCAATTAGATTGAAGCTTGCCAACTATTTCCTGCTTCTCAAATGGACTCTTATGTCCTGCACGACCTTGGATTTATTATCTTCCAGCCACCTACTCATCACGTCCATCAGCTTCCTGCTTTATGAAGGCTGGATGTTATTGCACACTACCACACCACACCTGACCTTTTGTCAAGCGCAGAGACGAAACGGTGACAATGACACATTTCAGCCAGGCAGCAACCTCTGCCATGTTACTCCTCAGCAATAAATTTTAATTTCCTTTAGCTTCTTTTTGGAACAGCGGTATACAGCGTGTTCCCTCAGCACAGGGGACTGGCTTCATTATCAGCTGCTGTGAGCAAGCGGCGACTGAAACGTGCGACGCATCAAGGGCTGTTGTGGGTAACGAGTGGGAACAGCAGAAATAGCCCCAGTCCCCACTGCTGTTTATGTGTTTTAGGGATCTGTATGGTCCTACAGTTACTTCTAATGGTGGAAACCCCAGCAAGAAAATGAAATCTGCTAAATTTTGCCCTCTCATTTTCAGATACTCTTTGCATCATGAAATCACAGATTCCCCACTCCCTCAGAAAAAAAAAAATAAAACAAGCTTCGCTTCAACATTTTGTCCTTTCCTCCTGAAATGGTGACATTTTAAGAAGGGTTTTGAATCAAGCTGGATAAACTAGATCTTCCTCAGCATCACAAATCGACAGAAGTAGAAAAAAAAACAAGCTGTATTTTATGTAGACTTGAACCCTCGAACTATAAAAGTTGATCTTGTGAGCCATTACTCAAATCATCCAACATATGCACTGATAAAGATTTAGGTTTTTTTTCCCCCCACAGGAAGTGTTATTTATATAGATTTTGAAGAAATGTAGTTATTTTATGCCTACATATCAAATATCAGATTGCTTTCATTTCAAGAAATAAATTATAATGCCTTGGATTAATTTCTTCAATTACATTCCCATAGATTTATTTCAACTCTGGGATATCTGCACACTAGTATCTACCACCAGAAATAAGCAAGCCACAGGGGAGAAAAAATTAATAATTCAAGACACAAATTATTTGATAGATACATCAAATGAGAAAAAAATACTGATTTATAAAAGCCAATCAAGACCTAAATGCTGCATCGTACCCTAAACTAATATTCGACCGCAGCCTGTCTGTTACACAGGGAAAAGAGCCATACTAGTAAATACTTTCCTGTTTTTCTCCTTCCGTTTAAGGAGAATTCTGTATTTCAGTACCAAACAAGCCATTTCCATGTCTGATGATACCCAAAATGTTTGCACGTACCTGGTCGACACAAATCCCCGTGCTGTTCTTTTTCACTGGCATATACCTCCATACACCAGGCATGATAGGCGAAGGAGAAGAGGTCTTCTATCTTGGAAGGCGGTCGGATCACGTTGTTCAGTCGCTTAAGCCAGTCTTGACACTGCTCAAAAGTGGAGAACTGACACCTGTCCCCAAAGCAAGCAGTTCTCCATTAATTCAAAGTGAAAGGTAACAGGTTGTAAAATCTAACAAGAGGATGTAGGAAAACTTCTGCGAAAGGTAAAGATGATAATAAACATCCTGTGGAAAATTTAGTTTTGTCTGTTGGTACATTTTAAAGGGTAGTAAAAATGATAATAAAAATACATATATATATGAAACTAAATTAAATTGTAAGCATTAGAACCATGTTCTGGGATTGTGAATAAATCAGTATGCCTTACTAGTCACGAATGAGTAAGATGTTTCTGCATACGTTTAAAATCAAGGACAGTCTCACTGACTTCAGGATGCAATTTCACACAATCAATCCCAGGACACGTGTTACAGCGTCTGGTGGAATAGTGGTTTCAGATGGCAACTAAATCTTAAAAACATCACATATATTTTATTAATGAATATGAATATATTAATGAATGCAGTTTCTGCGCAGTCAGAGGAGAAATGCCGTGGGAATCCACTTATTCCAGTACCTGAAATTTTACCTAAATCCTCTACCTCATATAGCGCAGTTGCTCTTCCCTGGCCTGGCCAGCGAGCAGAGCAAATCCTTTGGATCTGAGCTTTGCTCAATGTTATGGAATAACAGCAACTCCCAGGAGCATTCCCTGCCGAGGAAAAGCGCCAACCTTGACAGTTACATATATGAAAACTACATTAACTCTAGAACCTCTAGAACAAAGCAGTGGAAACAAGATTAGCAATTTATTTTCCTCTCGCAGATTTCCTGGAGATTTTCTAGTTTTAAGACATACACCAAGTATTTACATTCACTTCAGGCTATCTTCTACTGCATGAGCAATAGCATCTGCGTTCATGAAGTGCAGGACACCTCACCCCCATCTGTAAATATCTAAAAGTCATTCAGTGGAAGGAAAATACATGTCTAACACTGTGCTAAGAACCACATCTAAAGTATGTGGGAGGAACTGCTGCCCGCAGGTGTTTTCTTCCTTGAGTATAAAGCAAGTCTGACTTAAACTGGGTAATTACCTTTTACGTGGCTACCATTACATAAGATACAGCTCACCCTAAAAATGTGGTTTCTTTCTAAGTACTGGAGTTTCTGCAAAAACTTGCAAGCTTTTCCTGAAGTTGGTATTTTGATATTTCCCATACTAGCTCCGCTTGAGGAGTTATTTAAGATACAAATTATTTTATCCGTGCAAAACGACATAAGCATGTTTTAAACTTGGCATTTTGGCATGACAGTTCCAGAGACCACAGGCAGCAAGTAGGGATTGCGGAGTTTCCATTTTGAAGGGAATTTTGTAAGGGCAAGGCTATCTACAAATAATTTGTATTCATTCCATGATTGAAGTAACAAATTAATGTAGACATTATGGTTGAATTCTCAAATGTCAAGAGTTACAAGTTAAGAGGAAGTTCAATATTTAATTCAAGTTGAATGAAATATTATTTCCAAAGTAAAAATCAGTCCTCATCAAAATACAACATTTGAGGAAGCAGCTGGCCCGTTAAACATTCGGAGAACTTGGCTACGGCTGCAGCTCATTTCATTATACAAAAGCTACTGCCAGCAAACATTGCATCAAAAAGAAACGTTCCCTTCTTATTAATTAAAATTTATAGATCAACATTAATTTCTCCAGCAGGGAAGTAGGAAAGAGTGAAGCCCAAAGGCTTTGGGGGCACTCTGGAAGGATGCTGAAGGACAGAATGCTCCCTTTTACATGATGCTGTCTGCTTTGCTCTGCGGCTATTTTGTTTTTCCATAAGTTTCCTGCACCTCAAGGACATTCTCCAGCTGATGCTATCCCAACCCAAAGTCTCTTGTAGAACCAGACATCTCCTATCCCAGCTCCCTCACCCCTAAATTTTAATGGAATATTTTTGTCCAAGAACCTGCATATTTCTGTAGTTTTGTACCTCGTAACTGACCACAGATTGCAAGGCAGGGAAAACACAGTGAAACTAAAATTAAATTTCAAATAAAATAAGAATATCCGTTTTGGGTCAGATCAAGACTTTCCGCTACATTATATGGTGGCAAGGAACGGTGCAGGCTGTATTACCCCCATTTGCTTCACTAAAACGTCCAGTTACCTACACAAAAAGGACAGGGGAGGATTTTGGAGGGAAAGTGCACATAGAAAGGAAAAAACCTCCACGGAACAGCCCAGCCGCCAGCAGCACGGGGAAAGCAAAGTCACGCCGCATCCAACGCGCGGCACAGACATACCTTATAACTTTGCAGTCTTTGCAAGTCAAATGGAGTTGAAATATATCGCGACACTCAACACTTTCTATAAGCTGCAATGGAACCTGCAATTAAAAAGATTGCAGAATTTTATTTCAAGGTATTAACACTGTAATTCCTTGGCCTGTCTCTCAAGGATTTATTACAGGGTTACATGCAGAGAGAGAAGACAAAGAGAAACGAGGAAAATTCTAGCATCTACCTCAACAGCTCGAAAGTGTATGGTACTACATATCAGTCAAGTTCCTAGTTCAATTCCAAATAGTCTCTGAACCTTAAGAGAACAGAGGAAAGCAGTTGAGACACATGTTGAATCAGGGAGAGGAGCGTGACAGTCCCATCCATCAGCAGCAGAACCCACAAGCTCCTCTCACAAGGAAGGATCTTTCTCTATTCCAGGTCCTGCTCTAGGAGGGCAGCATACATCATCTTAGTTACTGGTGTCAAAAATGAAAGGTCAAGCAAGATTTCCCTTTACAAGCTGTTTCATTATGGGTGCTTTTTATATGGATATAAAAAAAAATGATTCTCTATTTCCTCTTTAGGAATGATCTGTATAGATCAAGACTTGTGATCGACACAGCCATATTTAGGATAATAACACTGAATCTGAGTGTTGTGATAGCTTTGTGTAACAGATTCAAAGACTCTTAACAGATCTGAGACTGAAGAATCTCTGTACCTTGTTCCACACGGGACAGCCTCACATACAGGGTTAACAGTCCTACTGACCCACAAGGCTTCCACAGGGCAAGTAAAATACCTTTACCTAGATTTTTTTCTTTTTTTTTCATCCAAACGCTCCTTCTCTGTCAAAACTTCTTTATTTCCAAGCCTTCTTTTATTGTGTTCCACCTTTATTTCATTGGCAGTTTTTCACCATTCCCCCTACTCCTCACAGCTCCGTTCTGTATCCTGCTCCTCTCTGCACACTGATGATATACAGGCTCTACCCCTGCTTTCGAGAGAAACTCCTGCATCATTTTTCATTTCAAAGTCACTCTCTCTCAAAGTCATTCTTTGTCCTATTCCCTTCCAATTTGTGCCCTGCTCAGGAACCATTCTTTTCTCTCTTGACAATCTAAATGTAACTACTTCCTTACAATATGTTGGGTTTTTCTTTAGGGAACCTTCACATCAGTCTTTTTATTTTTTTTCCAGTCATAAAAACCTATCCTCTGATCCTCCTCCATTTCCTTCTTTTCCATTTCCTTCATGCCCATTACTCTTCTCCCAGTAAAACTACACAAAATCAACAGAATTTCTCTTCAATTATCTTCATTCCCCTATTTCTTACCCCCAGAAAACCTTGTTTTCATTGCTATATTTTTCACCCTGAAGCACACAGCAGGTCAGATATACTCAGTGCAGTGAATTTGCTCATTCAAGAGCCATCAAGTCTATTTGCTGGCACTTCACCATACTGTGATGCCACTAAAATAACACAAGAGAGAAGCAGTTATTGGGACTTTGTATAACCAAATGTGCATTCGCCAATCCTACGGACAGCACTGCAGCATCCTGCTCCTGCCATACCTGTCTCTCAACCGTCTCTTCCTAGATTATCTCATTTTAAACACTAGTAACATTTTACACCTCCATTTTAAAATTATTATTATTGAATGGAATTGACTGTGAACTAAAAGCAATATAAGATATAATTAGAAACATACATCTCTATATGTAGAGATGCTACATAAATGTAGAAATGCTCCGTGTTGCTGTAGGCCTTCCAAAGCGAATATGTTAGACCCTCTGTTGTGTATAAAACTGAGCCCGAGTCTCTCCTAAACACTATGTGGCATCCTGTGGCTTTGGGGCTGTAATCAGTAGTTTTTTGTGGTTTTCTTAGTATGGAGCCTGAAAAAAATGCCAGGTTTATGTTGCACAATGGCTATTTTTAACAGCATGAGGTCAAGGGTATGTGTTGCATGATGAAGCATGGCAGAAAGGACATACGGAGGTGCTGAGGGTGAGAGATCAGCTCTGAAGTTATCAGATGTCTCATCTTGTCGGGAGGAATCAAACTCTCCTGGGTGGATCCTGTCTGTTCAGCCTACAAGGAGCATCTGAAACAAATCATGCCTTCCCCTACACCTAAGTTATACCTAGGTTTTGTCTTAGAATAAACCATTTAGCTCCTCTCCCTGCTGTAATGACTGACCTAACTCACACGCAGTGCGGACACTCAGGGGACCAGCAAAAAGGAAAAGGAAAGGAAGCAAAGACGGAGTTCAGGGCTCACGAATCACTCTTGACACAAACGTAGGATGGGGAAAATACCCAATGAACCATTCTTCAAATAAAGATGAGGCTGAAACTCATGTTATTTCAAAACTGAAATCCTTCCTCATCTTGACAGCATGACTTTTTTTCTACTGTGACCGAAATAACTCTTTGAAAGAGGCTACGTTCAAATCGGCAGTTTTATAAACTAGACTGCAATTTTAATTCTCCCATAAAAGCGTTTAGCTTACAGGGAGCAGAATGATGAGACAGAAACAGTTCCCAGCTGCAAAGTCTGAATATTTTTCTTAAGGAAAGCCAATCAATGGAGACCAGCCTGGGAACCCAACTTCTGATTTGCACAGAGATATCGCTGTTGAGTCTGCATTTTTATCCCATGGATTAATAAAAGTCAACACTTTTGAAAGCAATAATCCCACCAATTTATGTGTGGTCTACTGGATCTTTTCTCTTTGCATCTATAATGCTGTGTTCCCATTACTACTCTCATCTAGGAAATTACCCATTGAAAGGATTCATGCATACACATCTTTTCTGCTGTGTTGCAAAGTGAGCATTGTGAACATTTAAATTTATTTGTTCTCAAGCACAGGTCCAGCAAATGACCTAGCAGCTTTGTGCTACTCACTGAGGCTTCACCAGCATTGTTTTGTCTCCCAGTCTGTTAAATTGTAAGCAAAAAAAGGAGAGTAAGGGGAAAAAAAATCAGCTTGATTCCATTTCCTTCAAGCAATTGCCCTTCCTAAGGTGCAAGTAATTGGCAGGCAGTACTGCTTCCCCAGAGGTCCATTTCTATGGCTGCTACATGAAAATTACTCCCAACAACTCCTGAAGTAGATACCCATGCAGAACACCTGCAGAAGGACTGCATTTCTAGAGGTACTTTTGCTTACCCTTACTCCTCACTCTTAAACATTTCATCCTTTGCTCTGTCATTTGTAGTTGCCAATTTAATACTACATTCAAACTCTGATTAAAAAAAAAAACTATTTGTATAATTCATTATAATTGTATAATTAATTAATAGATTTATTGTAACAGGCCCCTTGACAGAATCGTGTCTTAGAATTCATACAGAGGAAAAGAAATGCAATAAAAGGCAATAAAATGCATGGCTACATAACAAAGTGTCTCTCTGCTGCGCGCGGTGTTAATAGATGTATCAGACTGGACTGGCACTAGCTGACCCTGGGCAGCCACCATGATACCTAGTGGCCCTTCCAGCTTTTAAGTCTCAATTTATATTACCAGATTGACTGCAGAATCAGAGAAGAAAAAATTCAAGTTATGCTACCTCTGCATATTCACATATACTTATTATCTCCATTAGCGGGTCAGCAGCTGAAGATAATGGTCCTTAAACTTTCAATTAAATTTCGGCCATTGGAACAGACAAAAACAAATGTCATGCTCAGAAAAAATGCCTTATTTGCTGGAAAAAAATCCCTTCCTCATCAAGATTTTAGCCCTCGAATGAGGTACAGAGCCATTGATTAGCAAAGCAGACATGTCTAATTGGCCTACTCTTTTGACTCTTTATGAACTTAGAAAGTAGTTAGTATGATTAATGATACCTAAAATCGGGTACATCTTACAGCCTATAAATAAGACAGCTCCATGTTTAGAGACAATGGGAAAGTGTGTGAAGTTTTAAATAATTAGTAAACAGCATTTTTAATAGAGTTAACAATTTGGTTCTTGCACAAAACAATAAAGGAATGATTTAAATGGACACAGCATCCAAAGTTAAATGAATTATGAGCATAGGGAAACTAGGTGATATCCCTGACCAGTTAGATTCATAGAATGCCTAAGGTTGGAAGGGACCTCTAGAGGTCATCTAGTCCAACCCCCCTGCACACGCTGGGTCACCTAGAGCACATGGCACAGGGCTGCATCCAAGCGGGTCTTGAAGATCTCCAGGGAAGGAGACTCCACAACC
>JAWLRI010000072.1:1156274-1187936 GCA_034781795.1 Crypturellus tataupa
CCTTCTTGTCCTCCACATGCCTAGAGACAGTGGCCAGCACTAGCCGTTCCATCACTTTTCCGGGGACAGAGGTGAGGAAAATATGGGTAGAATTGGAGGAAAATATGGGTAGAATTGCAATAGAATTGTCAGTAACTCATTGAGAAAAAATAAAGGAAATGTTAGATATAAGAACATAATTTTAAACAAAAAGGAAAAAATAAAAACTACATGGCTTGACAGAGAACTGAAACCATCAACTAACCAAAAAACTACCAGTAAGAAAAAAACTGAAAATCCAGCACAGAAATTTCCATGACTGCAGGAATGAAGTCAGGTAACCAGATTCTATTCCTTAAAGAAATCAAGAAATCTCTCTTTATTAGAAACCAAGGAAATCTGGAAATCTTCTCTGCCAACAGCAAGATGAAGACAGTATTAATGTGAGTAACGACTTCAGAAATGCAGAATTATTTAATAAATATTCTTGTTTCAAAAGAAACTGGAGGAGGAAAAGAGCTCCATATGGAGCTCCATACAAACATGAGGTCCCCTTGCAGCTCAGGAGAACGAGGAGTGCTGAGGAGTGCATCACAGTGATTAAAGCTAAGCAGACCATAAATTCATCATGTTCAACCTCTCGTGTATCAGAAGTCATCACATCCAGCCTCTGCCTTCAAACCAAGACCTTGGTGACAGCAGAGCTCTGTATTTTATGCAGGCTGTGTTCAATTACGTGCATCTTCCCACCCAAATGTAGCCTTGCCTCAAAGGCATCAAGAAATGAAAAATGCAGCAGTTTGCCCTCAAAGGCAACTGTTTTAGCTTCTAATCTTTGGTTCTGACTCTGTATTTTTCAGATTACGCGATGCACCTTTGTCCTTGATCTGCAAGATTTAAGAAAGGAAGCTCCTGCTCAAGGAAATTTAGAATGACAGCTGGCTAAACCACAGGCTTATCTGCCCAAGCGACCTCTGCCCACAAGCTCATCAGTCAAGAAAAGGCACTGACTGGATTATCTCTGCAGCGTATCCTGATACAATGAAAATTAATGATTCAAGAGAAGATGGGTTTGGAGAATGTACAGCTCAGCGCGGGTCTCCTTCTCCACTCGAAAGGCAATTATTAATTTACACATTCTGCAGGAAGCCAAGAGCCAGGCGAGCAGGGGGATGGCAGCAGTGTGGTTAGATAGGCCCCTCTGTACAGAAAACATCTCCAATTTCAAGCACAATTAATAACTAAACAAACACCTCATTAAAAAGTTAAGATTTTTTACAAATCTAAAGCATGCCTGGTGTCACTGATGAGAGGTTTTCATTTGTTGAGCACTCTATGTGACAAAATTGTTCCTTTACGTTTTTCATTGGTTAGCTATATTCATGTTAAAAATATAGTGTACTAACCTCCTGCATATTAATAAAAAGAATATTAACTTAAAGAAAAAGCTCTTTTAAATTTTCCTAAAATCCAGTACAAACCATCTGCAGAGACCATTTGCAGATAGCAGCAGAACAAGTTTCTTAATCTACATTCAACCGCAAAACAACTTCTATTACTCTGATGTAGTTTTTACGTGAATATGTAGAATTTCCTTTCTTTAAGAAAATCGTGTGAGCAAAAATATAGTGTTTTCGGTTTCAATTAACAGCTGTAAGCTCTGATGTTGCCAAGGTAAAAGGTATAAGAACTTAGAAAAAATGTTTCTGGTCTGAACAGAGCTGGCACACTCAGGCTGCTTCTAGATGTTAAAGAACTGCTCCATCACCTTAACTGCCGTAACACAAAAATATTGCTAAAAAACTGCTGGCAAATACAGCAAAAAGTGTATTTATTAGACTGAAGGTTGGTGATCTGATGGAAAACAAATCCACCTGAAGGAATAACTGCTTTCCCATCACACCAGCAAGCTGATCTTACTCACTGCATGATCATGGTCACTAGATTGAATGCAGGGAAGGAAGGACACCCGCCACCAGGCCACGGGTCTAGGAGGAGACCATGACCCTTTTCAGCAATGCCACGTAGTGAGACTGTGCAAACGAGCTGTGAAACGAGCCCTGTGATCACAGCCTCTTTCCACTGCGAAGCTTTCTATGCTATTCCTGCCATTCAAGTGGTGACCTCTTCCAAGTCAGTCATGCTGAAGAGAAAAAAGATGATCATGATTTTGTGATGGCTACTAAGGGCATTTCTGACCTTCGCTGGGAAAGTCCCAGCCTTGGAGGATGCATAATGCAAAGGAACAAGGATGTGCTTTGTACAACAAGCAGCTCTGCTGAATTTTCCTGATGATAATTAAGGCACCATGCTACATTCAAAGACAGTTTGCTACAAAATGTGATTAGCACAACCTGATTAAAGAAATCTACCCGCAAATTGACCCAGGCTGCATTTTTGGAACAGCAGCTGAATGGAGTTTTGTTCTAGTTTTGTTCAAACACAGCTGACAAATCATCAGGTCTTCCCTAATGGCAAAAATCATTTTCTAGGATCAAATGGAAATGTTCAAGTAGAGATTACGTAACTACTGACCAAGAAAAAAGTCCTTAAAAAGAGAACTCTCCCATTCAGGTTGCTATTTATAAACAGGAGAGCATATAAATAGTAGATATATAAACGCATGGCGGAAGTCACTTGCATTGTGAGGAATACATTTTTTTTTCATAAAAATGCAGCCAAAAAAAGGGTTTATGAAGTTACCAGTTTCCTTTCCATGGTAGCTTTACACATATGCTATCCTTCCAACACTAGCTTTATGCATATTAAATTGCACACACAAAAAAGAAGATGCCGGTCTTGCTCATTCTGCATCCTTAAGTTGTGCTTGAAAGGATAACTGATTAGTTTAGGCTGCAACCTCAGAATCTGCTCAGCTGGTAAAGGACTATCTTAATTACCTTCCATTATGAGATATGTCCTCAGGTCTAAATTATGTACATAATTAAAATGAGCATCAATCATACTTTTGCCACAAAATGCAAAACAAAAAGATATTAAAACGATTTTTAAATTCACATATAGTTCAGGATAGCTATGTGTGTAATGGATAGCATAAAAAAAGAACTGTAGAAAATATGAAGAAAATGAAAGATTTAAGTTTTCCACATTCTTCCCAAGAAGAATGTGGAATGTGGATTTCCTCCAAATCATTTTTCCTGAATTTTTCCTGAATTCAATTTATTCCAGTATCATAAGCAAACTGAGCTGACACTAGTGTCTCAAAATCTATTTGCTGTCACAGGTGTCTTGTAGGAATTTTCAAAAGGAAAGCAAAGATTTCAATAATCAGAATACTTCTGCATGCAGTATGAGAGATTGATCTTGCTTTTGGAAAAGATGCTCCTGTTACAGAGTGAAAACACGCTTCCCTTTTTAGAGGTGAAAGGACATGATGCGCCGATGAGGAGGAATGCCCAGTTTCCCACCTTTCAAACCTCACCTGCAGGTTTCCCTCTTTCTTAACACACATTTGGAGGTTACTCTAATACCTTCCAAAAGCATCGACTTGTGTAATAGGTAACAACATGGACACTTCACTCCAGAAATGAGCAGGTCATGTTCTCTGTAGTTTTTTTGTTTTTGCCTAACAGCGTAGAAACCACTTGAAGAATGAAGAGTGAATGAAGAAACTGATCTCTAATTGCAGAATCCACTTTGAGGAGGAAGCTGGTCCCATCAAAACCATACAAGTTGCTAACTCACCAAAGAGTAGGAGACAACGGAACAGTCCTCGCTGTCCCGGGAAGTTTCAGATATTCTCCTCCAATGCTTCACATCGGCAGCTGCAAAGAGAAAGACAACACATGAAAATATAAGACTTAAATTTAAAAACTATTTCTTTTTGAATAGCCAACAACATAAACAACAAACTCAGCCGTCAGGCTAGCTTGCCCTTATTAATGGGAAAAAAAAAAATTACTAACTACTGCATCAGCACCCGTAACTGTTGAGATCTTCAGACGCGCAAAGGGGGAATTCAGCACTCAGACACACCAGCCAAGGCTCTGACTTCTGGTGCGCAACATTTCAGAAAACTTGGTTTAAAGCAACTTAAATGTTTTTCAGCACACTCTGGTGCCGGAAATTGAGGAAACAAACTCTTGAGCAAGACAAGCTGCCACAAAGTGACCGAGCGACAGCCTTAACAGTTTGAGTCATGTGGATACCCAGGTCCACATTAAAACATCCCAGACCTAAAATTAAAGGTGCTGACTAAAACCAAGTGTTCTGCAAGTTCCTAAAGTTGTGTCTCCCAAGGGTCAGTACTGGGCCCAGTGCTCTTCAACTTGTTCATCAGTGACTTGGAGGAGGGCACAGAGGGCCCCTCAGCAAGACTGCAGATGACACCAAACACAGTGGAAGGGCTGACACCGCCCAGGGCTGAGCTGCCATTCAGAGGGACCTGGACAGGCTGGAGAGAGGAACCTCATGAGGTTCAGCAAGGACAAGGACAAGGGCAGGGTCCTGCTCCTGGGGAGGAATAACCTTCTCGAGAGGGGCCAGCGCAGAGTGACAAAGATGCTTCAGCAACTCGAACACCTATCGTATGAGGAAAGACTAAGCGAGTGGGGCCTGTTTAGCCTGGAGAAGAGAAGATTGAGGGGATCTCACCAATATGTACAAGTACTTGAGGGGAAAATGTAAAGAAGATGGGGCCAAACTCTTCTCAGTGGTGGCCGTTGTAGGACAAGGGGTAAGGGGTACACATTAAAACCCAGGCAGTTCCATCTCCATGTGAGGGAGAACTTCTTCACTGCGAGGGTGACAGAGCCCTGGCACAGGCTGCCCAGAGAGGCTGTGGAGGCTCCTGCTCTGGAGATCTTCAAACCCACCTGGATGCCACCCTGTGCCCCTGCTCTGGGTGTCCCTGCTGGAGCAGGGGTTGGACTGGGTGATCTGCAGAGGTCCCTGCCAACCTCAGCCCTTCTGGGATTCTGTAAAGCCTGCCAAGGGGTTACCTGTCTCTTGCTTCCAGAGTACCAGATTTACTCTCTACAGTAACTTGGACATGGTTCCCACAGCACACTGGACCCATCTATGCCTGGAAAGTTTAACTTATGAATCTAAATAATCCCACTGTATCATTTCTTAGGGCTGTGAGGTTCCCCAAATACTGTAATTCCTGCACTGTGCTCCACTAATAGTATCTCTGTCTAACATTTACGATCTCATATGCAAAACATATGGTCATTTCACAGCAGGGAAGAGAAAAAAGTACTATTGGTACACAAGAAAGGGACACATAATTTGAAATCTTGGGTAGTAAAAAGCACAGGTGAAAAGTGCAAACTTCCCTGCAAGCAAAAGGGGATTTAACAGCTCAGGTAGGGGCTGCATGTTAGGACACGTGGTATACAAATACCAAACAGCAAGGCGAATTCCTGCACCAAGAGCTTGTACAGGTTAATGATAATTAAATGATAATTAAATATTGCACAGGAAGCAAAAGGCACACGGCTCTGAGCCGAGGAGCAGGTGAACCACTGCAGCAAGCTCAGCTTTGCAGCCACCTGCATGTATAGAGCTGCCTTGGCCGCGAATACCAAGGTCAGGCATTCAAAGACAGTTGCGCCAAGCAGGCAACTAGCAAACAGCTTTGTGAAGAGACGCTCTTCTGACTGAACCTGTTTTCAACAAGGCAAAACACATGCATAGGGTGGCAGGAGGGAGACTTGGGTTTTATTCTGTTTGAGGTGTCAGAGAAAATCTCAATGAAATCTGCAGGAGCTTTTCCAATTCAGGGGAAAAAGCCTCTGGAGGAAGCCCCTGGATCACCAGGGTTTTCTGGAGGAGTTTAAAAACAGGAAAGCCTGTTCCGATCCAAAGGTGAGTGATTCCGTTTTACTGCTGCCGCTGCCCGGAGAGCCCCGCGTGCAGCTCGCTGGGTGCCTCCTGCGCGGCTGCGAGGCGCAGATAAGCACCTAGAGCCCTACCGCTTCCTAAGGCAACGGCTGGTGCCAAAATTAAAAACAAAAAACAACATGCCTATAGGAAGAAACATGCTACTCTCATCGTTAAAAGCCAGCAGCAAGCATGGATTGCTTTTGCAGAACAGTTTCTAAAAGCACCATTTGGTTCCTTGCAAAAGACAACAGGAGGTTTTGAGGGGGATTTCAGCAGCTTCCTGCAGGCGCTGACAGGGAGAGCAGCCCCCCCGGGCTGTTCCCAGCGTTCGGGTACCCGTTCGGGTACCGCAGCAAATCCTGCCCAGCTCCCCTGGGGACAGGCCCCTCCCCAGGCCCGTCGCCTCCCACCATCCCCTTCACTCTGCCTCTTCCCTTCGCCCCATCCACAGGGAACAGACTCGGCTCCACGAGGGGCTCTGGGAAGAGGAGAGGAAAAGGAGCAGCCCAGGCTCTTTTTGCAACTCCCACAGCCACACATGTCTGGAGAAGGAGTGGGCTTTTCACCACCTTCCTCTCCACTTGGTTGCTTTGGATTTACCGCTTGTTTTTAAGTATAGACATTGGGGTTCTGCAGGACTTATTAACACAGTCTGGTTTAAAACTGCCATTTTGTTAGCTCTTAATTTGAAGACTGAAGCTAAGATTTTGCTTGGAACCATCCTCCTGGGGTCCCTCCTGCTGTTGACACTTTAGAGGACTTTACCAAGCAGTTAACCCTGCAAGGAGGAGGGGAGCAGCCCCTTGGGTCTTGTCTCTTCTGCCTTTTCCTGGATGATCCTGTGGCAATTGGAGGGGCAGCTGATGTGACACACAGGCCCACAGAGCCAAAAATCAAGGAGTAAAATGATTGCGAGTAAAAAACATTCCTGGAGATTCTCCCAACTCGAGCAGACAAGGTGCCTGAGCAACTTGACGTTAGTTCTGAGATGGCCCTGACCTGGGCAAGACACTGGTCTAGATCCTCTCCAACTCCAGATGCGCCTTGAATCTGTGATAATGCTTCCATTAACATGCATTTAAATGCATGTTTGCACAGGCAAACGTTTGGGCAATACTCCCAAGGGACATTTTAATATGCAAGCTTATTGAACTGATGCTCGGGAAGCTACTGCTTTAGTTCCTTAGCGGCAAGGATACATTCAGCAACAACAAAGGAGGAAGATTTGCTTAACCTCCCTCCACACGCTGCCGCGTCTCTGCCCGGTCGTGCCGCAGCGTGTCACAACCTCGGCATGATGCAAGCAGGGCTTCGCATTCATACTTCTGCATTTCTGTTGCGTTTCACACGCTCTGTTCCCCCTAACTTAGCTTTGCAGCCCACAGACTTCTCTTGTGCCACACGATCACACATTTGTCATTTCGCTGTAGGTTTGCTCACTTTTCCCCCCATTATTTTAGCTCACCTTTGGTCTTCATGTCCTCGCTGTCTCTTTTTTTTGGAGTCTAACTTGTTTTCCTCTAAAGCTATTTTTACCCTTTGCTTAGCAGTACTTTGGTCCTATCCCTTAACACATTATGAGATATGCAGCATCCGGCAGCGATGCAGCCAGCCTGTGGCCGGGCTCAAAACCGCAGCGCGAGGGAGAGCATTGGACTGCTGACCTCTGTGGAGCTGCTCCTGAGCCCAGGCAACATGAGGTTACTGCTCTAGAGAAAGCTTTAAAATAGGAGGAAAGCCTTCAGGGAGGGAGGCATTTTCTGGTGTATAAGTCTCACCCCTGTTCTCATGCCACTTCTGGGTAAGGGCCAAGCAAATAACTTTTAACTGAGGAAGTCCAAAGCAAGGACGAGACTAGAAGAATCAAGTAGGAGGGACAGTAAAAATTTGATCTTGCATTAGAAAAGATTGATTTCCTCCATAAATGATGTGAAGAAATAAACTCTAGATGGGATTACAATAAATTCTAGTAACTTGAAGATTTTTAAGGAAAAAAAAAAAGGACGTTGCCATGATTGCAAGCTTCTGTATCAATATTCTCCCACACTGACCTCAAAACAATCCAGCAAGATGGAGATCAAAAACCTGAAGAAAACATCACTTCTTGTACTTCTTTCCTTTGAATTTCTTCCTTTTCATTTGGCTAAGCCCCCAATATCCAAATGCTGCCTCTATGACTGGATAGAAATTGGGGTTTAATTTCCCTGCCTGTGAAGTTCTTCCATCACACCACTGGAAGCCTGAAGCTTTGATAATCAACCCATTGGCTTTTCTCCTTTCCTTTCAATTGCTTTTAATTCTTACTACACACCAAAATTAAATGAAAACAGGGAGAAGAACAGCTTGGTATAGAAACCTCTCAAGCATTTTGCTCCCCTGCTCACCCATTAGCTCCTAAGTGCAGAAATTGGCTTCTTTCACACCATACTCAACTTGGGCATTAAGCTTTTAAGACCTCTTTAACAAGTACCAGTCAATGTTTTCTGCTGTAACACAAATTTATTTCAAATACCAGATGCTTGCTGTGAATAATTCACATCTTTACATGGCAAAACATTAAAGGCTTTAAAGTTGCTACAAAGTGTTCATGTCAGGTACCACAGGCCCTCCAAAACCATCAGTGCCATTCATGGGAACAGGCAGGACACTCCAAAAACCTTTGTCCTTCTATAAAGGCCTGTAATTACAGGTGATTTTAATTTTACTGCACCTTACTCAACACTTCTAAATCCCCTAAGCCTTAATTCTTAAATCGCAAACAAAATCCCAGAGCCTGTTTGGGCAGGAGGCGCGCGACCATCACCGGCCTCTGCCACCAGCACCCAAGGGCCACGTGAGCACCCACCCAGGCCCGACCTTAGCAGCATCTCCACGGCCTAAACACACACAAGAATTTTTGAAGCTAAGGGCGGACCAAAAGAGAAAGAAAATGCTGAAAGCAAATGCCTTGTATTTCAGCAGTTGTAGAATTTGAGTCGGCTACATATGAACTATTAAGATAGCTTGTAAGGGAGCATGTAAGCTCTAAAATGCGCTGTCATGAAGAATTTAACTTTGGTTGGAGGAGCTACAGCCTTTATAAATCTGTCAGAACAAAAAAAGCGGGATCATCACCATGTACACATGAGAACGTGCGTTAAGTCTCCTTTTGGTTTCCGCAATTGTCATGAGAGCCTTGCTAAAAATGGTTTTATTATAGGCTGTCTATAGTGAAATGAAAATGAGAACAAGTCAGGAGGAAACACCAAGGATCAAGAGGCCATACGGACCTTTTACTGGAGAGTTTAAATTCATAAATATTTCATTTCATGAGAAAAATACAAAACAAACAAACCCACCCACCTCTTTGCAAGACTAATGATATATGAGACAAAAAGTCTTACTCCTAAAAACCTTTTGTGACAACCCAGGTTTGTTTGCTGCCTCTGAAAGACTCAAAGCTGTGACACTGGGGAAGGCCAGCGCTGAACTACTCCATCTGCCCATGGCACAAGCATCTTCCCTGCAGATGCTGGATTAAATTCAACAGCCAGGAAGCCTGTTGACTTATGAAAGATTTCCAAACCCTTCTGCTGATTTCCAGTCTTATTTGTAGTTCTGGAGTCGAATGGTTGCAGAATTTGCAGTTGAAACGCTCATTAAACTCGAGCAGGGCTGGCTCTACAACTGCTTTCTCTACCAACAGGAGAAAATGCCTTTAGGTCCAGTACAGAGCTGCGGTATTTCTGCTGGCATCCACGAACTCACGGGATAAAGAGCTAGTCTCTTCCATCCAGCCCTGGTGACAGGAAGAATATGCTTGATCATAGCATTAGCGGGGCTGTTTATTTACGGTATAAAGCTGGGTAAATACAAAAAGACATGAGCACAAATATTTTACTAGCACATGTAAAATAATCTCGGATCAACACAAGTTAACCAAATAATTACATCCAAAGAGCTGCCCTCAGAAGGTAGCCAACTCTACTGTAGGCACAAGGGGCTGCCCTTTTTCTGAACCGACCCACTGAATTTCACATTTCAGGAGCTGAGGAAGGCTTGAGGCCAGTCTTTCCTAGGATCGCAGCCTGGTCTGCTTTTCGGGGAACCATATGCAAGCTTAGAAGGCAAAAGGTAGGAGTTACAAACAGATAAAGTTGGGCATGCTTACGCGTGATAAGGGGATGAGTAGAGGGTTGGTTGAGGAAACACCACCCGCTTACATTAAAATTTCGACTAGGAACCGCTCAGACAGCAAGCCTAAAGTCAGACAACTGAATTACAAGAATGGGTTATCCCCCTTCCCAGGGTTGAGCTGACAACCCTGCTCCAGCTTAGAGGATTCAGTTTTGGTTTCAGCTTCTCCAGCCTCCCTACCATGTCCCCTGTTAACGGTCAAGCTTCCTGTTGAGAAGGGAAAACACTCACACCAATGTTAGCCCTTCTGCCAGGTACAAAAAGTGATGAATTTAAGCTTCCCCAGGTGCCTTACAAGGCTGCAACAGAGCTTGAGCTAGATGCCTTTCCTCATCAAGCGATCCCTCACAAAAATGCCAAAGAGCAAACACTTGCTCCTATTAATAAGCAGTGTAACTGTCCTCTAAATACTAGGGCTATTATTTGCTCCCATTTCTCTCCATTCGTGGACAGCCAGGTACTTTCAGATGCAGGAAGCATAATTCCTCAATCCCGCTTTCCATTGACAAGGCGACCACTTCACTCTCAAATAAGGGCTGGAAATGGGGCTCCACAACTAAAATGGGAGGTAAGGAAAAAAGGCAAAATAAACTTGAGAGAGGATCCTGCAAATAAATGTCCCAAAATTGTCTCCAGCACTCAGACAGCTAAAGACAGCCATATTTCAAGTTACAGTAAGGAACTCTGAATGACCAGTCATGGTTACAGCTCGCTCTTAAGAGAAAGCCTGAAATACTAAGGATTTAAACAACCTTTTTTTCCCCACCTTCTCTCCTCTCTCTAAACACATGCCCCTCTCACAGGAGACACACAAAGCACAATCAAGAGTCTTGCATTTCTTCAGGTACCCTAGACAACTTAGAAGAGAATATCCATGTATGTCCATTTCTGTACTGTGCGGAAGATGAGTGCTACATATTATGGGTGTCTGGTTTCAAACACAGAAACACACAAGGGCCAAGGCTGGAGGGCACCTCTGCAGATCATCTAGTGCTACCTCCCTGCTTGAGCAGGGTCACCTCAAGCAGGTTGCACAGATGCTGTCCAGGTAGGTTTTGAGTCTTCACAACCTACCTGAGGCAACCTATCCTAGCGCTTTGCCACTCTCACAGCAAAAAGTCTTCCCTCGTGCTCAGATGGATCTTCCTCTGCTTCAGTTTGTGGCCATGGCCTCTTGTCCTGTCCCTGGATACCACTGAAAACAATCTGGCCTCATTCTCTTGACATCCTCCCTTTGGGTATCTCTATACACTGATAACATCCCCCCTCAGCATTCCCTCCTCCAGGCTGAACAGGCCCAGCAAAGCAAAGGATAATTAGGATTTCTGAAGGGGATTCCTAGACAGCCAGGAGGCTGGTTGTAGTCAGGACAGCTCCCTATAGATCTTCTCTCCATGTAACTCTGATAAAACCACAGGTCTATCAGTTTACATCAAAACTGCCTGAAAAATTGCACTTAGAGACAGCAAAGATTTTTCAAAGGCACCTTTGTACCAAAAGCAACAAGTTCAAATAGAATTAGAAGTTAAAATCCATGCCAGAATGCAACTCAGCTTCTACTTCCAGCAAGATTTCATATATCTCCAATCAATATATAACAGCCATAAAAGAGTCTCTATTCCTCCAAGGTTTAAACTTAAAAAGACATTGACCGAGAGTTCACTTTTCCTTAGCAGGGTATGAGCTGCTATTTGAATAAGGGAATCAATCCTTTATGGTGGCTTAAGCTCCTTTCAAAGCAGTGTGCTCCAGTGGCTCTATCCATCAGCAGCAAGATGCTTCTCTAGGAGAAAATAAGGAAGATTTAAGTGAGAGTTTTTTATCTACTGACTTATCAGTCTGCACTGTAGTTCTGCAGAACTGATTAGTTCTCACTTGAGAGAGAGAGATGACTCCAGAATAATTTTATACTGCAGGTCTTTTAAAAATGACAAATTAGTAGTTCAGGATAATAACAGATACCTGTATAACAGGTGGCTTTTAATAACAGATACACATTGTTATAAGTCACCACCAGAAGCACCATGTTTTATCCTAATACTAAGAAAATATTCACTCTTTCAATATGACTCAAAACAAATTAGTTCGCTAGGAAAGGCTGGGTTGCAATTAAAGGAAAGACCATCAATTCAAAGACACAAAAAGCTTAGGTTCTTCAGTAACTTTTCTGAAGCAAAATGTTGCCATATCTTTCCCAAGATACTACAAAATTTACAGCTGCTCCACTGGAAACAAAACTACTTGTTGATCAGGCAAGGTAGTTTAATAAAAAAAATAATAAAAATGTTAAACAAGATACATATCAGTAAACAAGGAACTTAAGTTATCCGTTTTCATCTTCTTTTGCATATGAACCTTTGTATTTCATTATCAGCCAACAAGGAAAAAAATTTTTATAACCATCTTTATATTAGATTTGGCGTGCACCCTTCAAGTCGTCCAAACAAATACGAAAACAAGGGCATGTTAGTCCAGGAGTGTGCTTAAAGCTGTTTAAATAGTGTAATAAGCTACGCATTTTTCAAAACTAGACTTCTAACAAACAGATCTTAATCTTAAATAAGGGCACAAAAAGCAGCATGTCACAGTAAAAAAATAAATAGGATTAGCTAGACAAGTCTATTTGTATTCTTTACTAGAAGAGGTTTTAAATTCAAAGATAGTTGATTTAGTAGCTAAGCAAGTTAGAGTCCATACTTACTGAATGCAAACTCAGAGGTAAGTCTTAAAACCATGAGGATGAAGTACTCGAGTTACATGATGTGTGCAGATCCAAGAGAGGCCGGGTAGGCTTTGTCAAGAAGGGACACAACATAAATGATCAGGAAGAAGTTTAGCATTTGGTTTTAAGATTCCTGGTTTGTCATTTTGCTCCAGATGAAATCAAACAGCAAAAGACCTTGTCCTTAACTGACTACATCTAGTTTTATGGTCTTAGCAAGTTGGATAAAGCTGTTGACAGCACGTAGAATGGCACCGAGAAATCTTGATTCCTGAAGAAAATCTTACAAGGTGTCAACTTTGGTCTGCAAAGTGTGAGCCAGGAAGGGACAGGAATTTCCTAACAACAAAACTAAATGTTGCTTGCAGGGAAGCTTGCCTTTAAGTCTGAAAGGACTGCCTTGTATGGAATGCATTCCATCCGGAAGGCTCAAATTCAAGACTGGAACTTTTTGCAGTGTTAACAGCTACAGGAATGAGTCAATATTCACTTACAAACAGCAAAAAAAAAAAAAAAAAAAAAAAAAAAAAAAACTTCTGCCCTTTTAACTCCAAGAAGAAAAGTATGAAAAAACAGGGCAGATGCACACATACATGCACACACCTGCACGGACACACACACCTAGTAACAATCACAGAATAATTTGGGTTGAAAGGGACATCTGGAGATCATCTAGTCCCAGCCCCTACTTGACACCATTCCAATTACATGAAGTTGCTCAGGGCAAGTTTTGTGCCTGTGTTTTGAATATCTCCAAAGAAAGATTCTTTCTAGATGACCCGTTCCAAGATTAGGCTTGAAGCCTTAAGAAAGCTCTAAGTTAGGAAAAAAAAAAAACTCAAAAAACAAAAGAAGCCTTCAAATAGCAAGTAAAAGTAGGAAAAAGAGACAGGACAAGAACAACTGTCCAGCACACTTAGTGTCTCCTGGATTCATCATAGGCTTTTATTTCAAGAGGTTTCCCAAGGGATGTAATGCAAATTTGAGAATTTGCGGTTCGCATAAACAGCGGGTCTTGGCAATCCAGCCTGGCATTACCGAAAGAGTTAACACCGTTTTGTACGTCCACATGCAGATGCCAGAAAAAGACCAAGCTGCTTTGCCTGGGCAAAAGTCTACATTCTTACACAGGAAAGCTTACTTGGCAAGATTAATCTGTCAGCCAAAGTCTTATAGAATATATAATAAGTAAATGTTTTAATATAAGTTAATGTTATAATAGTCCTACATCTGTGCCATTAGCTTGGAAATGTAATTATCTATAAACTGGTTTCAGGTCCAGGTGACAGACCTGTTTTAAAAGGGTCTTCCCTCATGGCAAAGGTTTCCAGAATAACCAATGAAGCTCAAGCAGCAACATTACTGCAGTAATTTCAGATATGCCTCTGCCACGGCTGGGTTTGGGAAGCCTGAGGAAAGCTGCAGATCCCGCAGCTTTTTCTTCACTTTGGTATCATGTGGATTAGGCCTCAGCTTCTTCTCCTTCTGAGCTTCAGCCCACCACTCACTGGGTTCCCCGTAAGTAGACAAACAGAAGGCCCTAAACTCAGTTTCACTTTAGAAGGATGCTCCACACAGAGTGATCACTTTTGGAGGATTTCTGTCTGTCTCTTTCCAGGACATCCACTCCTCACTCAAGTGTCTTTTCTCTATGAGCAAGCTAGGGCACCTCCTCACACTCTTTGGAGAAGCCAATTCCACTCCACTAGGGATCCAGCTGTGAATTTTAAGAGAGGTTCCAATCCATGGTCAGGAAATACATTTAAAATCTCCATTGCTGTTACAAACCCAACATTTGGGATGCCTTTAGTGTAATCACTTCCAAGCAAGTATGCCAAATTAATTAACTTGTTTCAATCCAAACCTAGCTGGTTTTGAAAATCAATATATTGATAATATTCCACATATTTGTTCTGGCTGAAGAAATTTTTATAAACATGCTGTGCACCAAATAACCAAACATCACTGTCATCAGTAATTGTCCCGGAAGTCTGATCAGTAAGGTCCAGACCTCTTGAGGTGCCTTCCAACCTTAGGCATTCTATGATTCTATGATAATTTGTAGGCTCAGTCAAAGAATTTAACACTTGATGAGATTCGAAGATGCTCAGTTTTTCCGGTCCTCATGGCTGTGGGACTGAAAACAGGATCAGAGGAGGAAAAAAAGAAAAAAAAAAGAAAAAAAAATCCCCGGAGCTCAAGAAGTCAGAGCGCTGCATGTAAATGCTGCTGCAAAGGAAGAGCTCCTCGACAGGGCTGGCATGCTTTGGTGCTGGATTTTTGGACTAGGAGTTAAGGTTGTTATGGGGACTTGCACAATAAGGTAGACGAGCTGACGGAAAAGCGCATTAATGACACTGCAGCTACTTTCACAACTTACATATGAAGTAGAATTAACGTTGTTGATTATTATATACTGCCGTTGAGATGCTAAGAATTCCGCATTAGAAAATACAAGTACTTCAACGACCTGTGAAGACTTTAGTTCAGCTTCTTTGAGCTTAGGCAGGTCATCAATTCTCTTCTCCATCCTTTCCTCCGCATAAACTACCTCCCCATTCAGTGCAGTACACCGCGCTGCTCTTGGAACATGACTATCTTTTCAATATATATATTTTACTACACCTTTTTCAGACCACCACACTGACTCTAAAGCCAGTCTCTTCCACACTGCTCATTTTATAGCACATTTGCTGGTTAAGCTCCAGGTGTTTACTGCGCTTTAAATGTATTTTCTCACCATTCCATATGGATACGTGGTAGCACTGTATTCTTAGAAGGCTGAAGAGCCACACACAATGAAAGCATAAGGCATTGGAAGCATCTTCTAGTTTTGGCACCTAAGAGGCATCTAAAGTTAGCTTTCAAGTACTTTTGATTTTTATAGTGCTCTGTATTTGTGAAACACAATTGCATTAGCTGGGAGCAGGATTTATATAAGTGAGCACTCAGGCCTAGAAGTTGTATGTGCAACTCCAAAGATAAAATACCTGAAAGCAGCCAGGAACTTACTCCGCACCACTAAGCAGGATGGAGATAAAATAATCACTGGGCTCACAAGGCCACTACCTATTTTTTCTTCCCAAGGTTCCCATTCCCCCACCTAGTGCTTCTACAAGGAGAAGGTAATTTAAAATCTTACTGAGTCATTCAGAAGTTCTGTTCTTCAGATGCTTAAGCCAACTGCAGCCTTTCCTTGCAGTGACCACAGTTATTATCTATGTGGATGAACTGCTGATGCCAGTGCATTCACAGCAACATTCAGGAGATCAGTCTGCATCCCTCCCACAAGCGACTTAATCTGCTTATATTAGTTTATTGGCTCAGTTGCACATTACAGAATAAAAATCTTGTCTGGGGAAAGATTAATCCCTTGGCAAGCCTTCCCAATAGAGCAGCACTTGCATTTGGTGTTACAGCTTGACTTATTTACAGGAATCCCAGTTCAGCAAGGGCTCATTTTAGAAGCAAAATAAGTCAGATACCTAATTCCCATTGCTTGCTTTAAAGAATTATTCTTTTGAACATTAAAGGGTTATTTCTTCCACATTTACACATACAAACGCAAATTGTTTTCTTTAAGCCAAAATTCTTCAGGTGGTTTTCAAGCCGGTAAGTATAAGACACCATAGGTCACCTCAGCGTAGAATCACTACTACACTTAAGCTGCTCCCAGGTGTCTGCCGTATCTTTGACTTATTTATCTTATCAAAAGGATGTCGGACGTCTTATGCAAGTCCACCTCTACACATACTTGTTATCCTCTTAAAAGCCACTGAACGAAGCGCGAGTTAATGAATAACACAGCAGGAATTATTTCATTATCCTCCGGTGAAACGGAGCCATCTAATTCTTCGACACGTCGTCAGACTTGAGAAGTAGCCAGTGAGATTGCTAACAGCTCCAGTGCTCAACGGCTGCTGCAGAGGGGCAGCACGAGCGTCTCGCAGGCTGCACTGGCACCTCCAGCAGGGCTGCCAGGGCACTGAAACAGAGGTGGCAGCTTTAGAAAGTACTATGGCAGCAAGGACCCAAATCTATCATTTGCTATCTATCATGAGGGACGGCAGGCGTGGAGGTCGAGCTGCACATCCACGCAGGTTTAATGCTCAGGTCTTGCACGGTGATGGAGATCGATGCGGTAACAGCGTGTTGGCTTTTCACAACTTCCTCCTCCTCCACCCCCAAAGAGCCTCAGCACTCCCCACTCCAAATTACAACATGCCTCTTGCAAGACAGCCTGCGTATTGCCCTTTGTAAGTTTCTCTTTAGAAGCTTGAGTTCCTGATCCTGTATCAGTATTTGGCAGCTTTGTCAATCATTCAGAACTCACTCTCTTACAGCTGAGGTTGACCAATGCTTAGCATTATAGAGCCTGGCTGCAACTGGAAAAAAATAAATACAAATAAAAAATAAAGACTTCTCCATCTGTCAGTCATCCTTTAGTTCCAAGACATTTCCCTGCAATACAGAAACATGTTTTGGATAGTCAACAGACTCTATACGTTCAAAAGACTGTCCCACCTCCCTGGAAAAGCTGAACAGTCTAAGAGAGTGTCAGAAGAGGTAACATTCTGTTGACTTCATGACTGTGGAAGACCGTCCTTGCTGGTATAAGGATAGCTGTGCTAAACATGGTCCTGCAAATCACTTGACTCTTGGGACTGCGCTCCTCCCTGTCCCAAACACCTCTCTTTTCTTTAAAGAACCAGTCAGCAGCAAGTTCAGAGACAGAAAATTAAGGAAAGAACGTACATTTGAACAGGTCATACAAATCCACTACAGAAGCCTGCCAACATTAGGCAGCAGGTGCTTCCCTCTAGCAACTTGACTGTGGAGGAATAAAATGGTACAGAAGTCACCTAGAGAGGGTAAACTATAAACAGAAGAAAAGTTTGACAGCCTGCAAGATCCAAGCTGGGAAACGGACTTCTGCTGCAGAGGGAAATGACAGAAGTGTCTTGCTACCATGTCTTACCCAGAGAGCTTCAAGCAATCTCTGTGAGCAGTTCTCTCTACATGGACTGCCAAACCTTGGATGCATTCCGTTCTGAAGGGATCAGATTTTTTTCCCCATGTTTATAAAAATAGTGATTTTATAAAGTCTATGATAGTTTTAAACTCTTTAGTCATATTTAAAAAAAAAAAAACCTTTGAAATACCATATGAATTCTGCAGCAGTATCTGTAAAATTCATGCAAAATTAAATAAATTGAAATACAACATCAAAATTGGGCTTTGGGGCAAGTTGCTATTACACAAGAAGTTTCCAAACTGGTATGGAGCAACATTAGCACCTCCATGAACCACACAGCATCCGCTGAAGTGCCAAGAGCACCTGTGTGCAGGTACAGACTGAAACGCAGAGTAAATCCCTCCACACAGGCAGTCACTGCCAAGCATCAAAGCACTGTCTTGAGACGCTTCGCTGTACAGGTGGTACTGCCAGATACGGGCACGAGCTCCTACAAAGGTAAACAGGAGCACAGTGAGGTAAAAAAAACACAGGGAGCTGAGGCAGAGCAATTCCAGTGGATAAAAGAATAGATGTGATGCCTTGACTTGAGGGACCAGGAGCTTAACAGCTCTGACTCAGTGATACAGCTTGAAGTTTAATCATCTGCTTGTATCCTCCACTGAGTCAAAGTTATCCTCACACAGGGCATCTCAACCCATGGAGCCAAAGATTTTTAGGGCGTCTCAGTTGGGTTCTAAAAGGTCACATTTACACTCCTGGCCATTTGACCAAGCTGTCTTGCCGAGAAAACTGCAAAAAGCATCTGCAACCACAAAGAGTTAATCCTTAGCAGACGTGTCTTCAGTGCCATGCCCACAGCAGAGCTGCCCCACCCGAGACAATCAGTAAAACACATCTCACAGCCAGATGCTCTTATCTGACCTAGCCTCCCTTAAAAAAGGCTTACTCCAGCATCCAGGAAGCAGTTATTACCTGCACTGGAAACCTGCTTCAGGAGAAGGACATGCCACATTCCACTGACCGTCTACCATTTCATGGGAGGAGAGTGATACCATGGAGCCTTCTTCGCAGTTTAAGCTTAAATACACTTAGATACATTAGAAGGATACAACGTGAGTAGTCAAAATTAACTAGTGGAGAAGGCACCCTACACCTGGGAGCTCAAAACAAAGAGCAAGCAGCTCAGACTCACCTGTGTTAATGCAAGAGGTCATTACTATTCTATTCACACAACCACCTCTTGTTGCTGGCACAACATACCAGGCTAGCTGAGAGTCCAATATAAGGTAATTCTCCTATCAACACCCTCATTTTCTCCAAGCTTAAAGATTAAATCGGCTATTTCACTACAGGAATTTCCACTATCAGGAAATTGCAATAAAGTTTCTTTGCTTGGCTTGTTCTCCCAGCACGCTAACTCCATGAGCACTTTAATGCTTTGAGTTAGCAAGCATTATTGCTTAGCAAAGATCAATGCAAACAGAGACCTGGAGAGCATGAAGTAAACAGCACAAAACTAAACTCAACTGCTTAAAGATAGCCTGAATATTTTCAGAGTTGCTGCAGGGTTAGAAATGTGCACACACAGCTCTAATATGCATCAGAAATTTCAAGCTCTGATGTTTAGCTCTTCAGAAAACAGTCACACAAAAAAGATTATGAAGCAGGATAAAGATTCAAACTTCCCACTACATCTAGGAATTTGGGGTAATGGAAAGGAAAGCAGAGCAATAAGATATGAAAAGCGAGAACTAAAATCTGGATGCCATATTTCTAGGATAAGTGGCACGCTCACTACAAAGTATAAATCAGCAAGAATGATTCTCTGAAAAGTCCCCTAAAAGCCCAGAAATCCTGTTCTTAGGGTTCTGCTCATCAGAAAATATTTTCAGTCACACTGGTGTTGTCTCATATGAATTCGAGGGGAACGAGAGCATCACGGATTTCAGGCAAGGCAGTTTGCAGCTCTGGCACAATCTCACACAAGGGCTAGCACAGTTGAAAGAAGTTTTTCTAATGACTTTTGTTGAACAGATTGAACTTTGAACTGTCCAAACAGAGATCTCAGTGTCAGTGTGAGACGTTCAACCTACGGATGAAAAGCCTTGGAACTTGCTACAGAGTGGAAGTGACCCACTTATGGCTCTCCTCTACGAAGCAGCGAGTTGAGCTGCTCTTCTGCAAGAGCAGCACGCTAGGAAAAGCAACAAACAACTAGCATGAGGAATTGAAAAATGTCAGTCCTTGCAAGAGTACCGAGGACAAAGTGCTTTTTGTTTCTTGCCTGGAGATCTTGACAAATCAAAAATAGATTAAATGTGCTCGCAGACGGGCTTCTACCTCGCGAGCTGACACATGATCTCATAGAGGAGATCTGCCAGCACTCTGAAGCAACCTACATCGCACAAATACAGAAACATTTATATTCTACCTTCATCTTTAAAAGTTTGAAGCAAACCAGCATTACAGCAAACCTAAGTGTAATCAGTTAAAAATGCAATAAACATCAAAAAAGAAGGTCCTAACTCCATAGATTAGGCAACATGAATAGGCAAGTGCTTAATCTTGCTATAGCCATTAGAAATATCTGCATGAGTAAGGTCACCAGCGAAGGCTTTATTGCCTCCAGGAATAGGCTCCGAGTTGAAGATCTGTTGTTGTACATTTACCATTTAACCTTGCTGCAAAGTTCACGAGCATTATTTACAGCCCAGTAACCAAAACCCAGTTACTGAATAACTTTTCAGTATGAAGGGTACTAATGTACAGTGTACTGATTCTAGAAATTAAATTATAGGCAGGGATATCTTAACAACTACAAATCTATTAACCCCTACACTACAACCCACAAGGCTTAAACACATTATCTGTGGAAAAGGTCAGTGATACTGAATGTGGCATCTGAAGACTGCAAGTTAAACTCAGAATATGAAAGATGCTGAACAACACAGAGCAACCTCAGAAGCAGGTATCTACCCAAAGTCTGTCTGCAAGGAAGGCTGCAGGCAAGAAAAGCGTCATTTTTGTGCCAAGCAGTTAAATCCTGGAAGGAGAAAGAACCATTATTACTGTTAGAACAATGATAAACTTGAGAAATCTTGACCCAACAACTCAGTATTAGTAACATTTCCTTGAAAGCTTTACTCCAAACGGCCCCAAAGCATAAAGGCGGTCTACAATTCAAGCCTACTGCTTTACACACACAAACAGGCTGCCTTTTTTTTAATCTTTTCAAAACACAGTCACTTAACTAGGCTAACTGAAAGTTCTTTCTGACCTCAGAATAACCACCTTTGGGTCCTCTTATTCAACCTACCTTCATCACCAAGCATTTCATTTTTAAGGATCCTTTTACCAAGTTGATGTTCTAGTATCCACCCAGTTTATTTTCTTCAGACGAGATAAAGTAAGCACTCTTCCCCATCTTCCCCCCAAAGAAAGCCTGTATCCAATATTAGTTTTGCAGCCTGCAGTACATGGCTTTCAAGATGATAGTGCTGAAGTCCAAGGCTCTTCATCTCGGACAGAAATTTTTGGAAAAACCTCCAGGATTTCACAGCCATGAAGTCACCTGCTGATCAACGCCTAAATCCTAATTGAGAAGTTCAAAAATGTGTTTTGCGCAAGGTAAGAAATAAAAATAATTAAGGAATGAGATAGTAACAGGACAGTAACCTTTGCTACCAATTGCATTCACTTCCTCTTAAAAAAATAACTACCTACTTAGCAAGTTTGAAGTGACACACACCTTGGTATTCACAGCTGAGATGTAGAGATGTAGGACAGAGGCGAGCGAGTAGGAGCTGGCTCTTTAGAGAAATGCAAGTTTTGACAGGATACATTCCTATTCTACACTTCTGCAGTTCAAAGGTTAAGCTCTGAGCTGGAGAATCCAAGAGCAGGAAAAAAAAAGCAAAAAGAAGCTTCTTATAACACAGCAAAGACACTCTGATTTCCATTTAGAGGCTGAGCTGTCACTCACATTTGCCAGCTTCACAAAAAAAAAAGTTAAATAATGCATATTGTTTAATTGGAACGCTTAAGAATTTAAGATGTTAAAAGTCCAAAAAATGGGAACTAGCAGCTCAGGGCTTTCCTGCCCACATAAGCTGACTTTCTACAAGACATAAAATCACCCATGAGGTTACAGCCTCAACTGCCTTGCAGAGGTGTTTCACTACATTCCCAGGAACCTCTCCAGCAGGACAAGCACAGAGACTCCCTCCCGAGCTGCCACACTTTTATGTTCTCTGCACCTGCATCTGCAGAGGCAGTCACTGCTCTCCAAAGCCAGCCTGGAAATTTAAACTAGTTCTAGGAGCTCTTCAATTGTCTTGCCATAAACTTAAAACTTAACTAGCTACACCCCAAGTTGCCTGCGTTCCTCTAACCAGCACTTCTGTCACAGCAAGGCTCCCCCCGCTCCAAAATCATGGCCCTTCTTGCACTTTTCATGACACAAGTCGCACTTAGTGGTTTTTTGGACAAGGTATGTTTTAACTGCCTTATCACTTTTTGTCTTCGAGCAGCAAAGTCCATTTAGCTCAGTAAGTACCTTATTGCATCTGAGACATTTTCAGAAAATAGTTTTTACTGATATACTGCTTGGCGCACTGGGATTGAGAGATTGACCAAATGTTTATGATGAGACTGAAAAATGAGGCTTGTTGGAGGAAACAGAAATGACTAGAATAGCTAAACAGGCAGAGACTGCAAAGAGTCAAACTAGATAAAGATATATCGAAATATGAGGGTCTGACTATGTTCATGTGCATGAGGCAGTCCATTTAGGTCTACTAGCAGAAGCATACTAGAAGCAGTGAAGGAAGCATATTCAGGGCTGACCAGATTACTACATCCACTCAAATAATTCTTAGAAGACCTTACAGCAGTGAGGGATTCTTATAGGAACCCTCCTCAAAAAGGGATTTAATATTTCATGTATACATGATTTAACCAGTTGCTCTGTGAACAGTTCTCTCAAACTATCTCTAGAAAAGGGAGCATGGTCTAGGAAGTGCTTTAAAGACATCAGTTGCTATCACTTCATGCAAACATGACTGGGTCCATGATCCTCGAGCAGGAGGCATAGAGGCTGTAGTGAAGAGATAACTTAGAAAGCTGGACAGTAACTTAAAATATTAACGCTTAGAAAAAAACAAGCTGCAAAGTACAGCAGCATGCAACTCCATTGAGCTTCCTCTTCAGCCAGCAGAAATGGAGTCTTGTTACGCACGAGGAAAAGTTGTCATACCTCAGTGCTGAATGAGAACGCGCCAGCCGAAGTGATGCAATGTCACCATTAATTTTAATAGGAGTGGTGCCTGGGTGTGACTCTCAGAAAGGACAGAAGCACCCAGGCTTGTACCTTCAACAAATAGTTTATTTAAAACTAGCCTTAGAGAAAGAAATAACTCTTTACGTCCCCATCCCACCAATATTAATCTTGTCAAATCAAGCAAAATCCTCTTCCCAAAGGCCATAACTCCGAAGCCGAGTGTTCTACATGAACACACCCACCCGGTTCAAGCAATAGTCACTGCGGTGGCAAGCAATGAACTCAACCAACCTCTGCAGGTAGGACCATAGCAAGCAGGTTTCGAGATGAACTTCCTACTCCAACTGGAATTATTACCACCACCAGGTTTAGTGTCACTTTTCTTTCACATATTGCTGTTGAACTGCCTCCTTAGTCTCTTCTACTGTCAGGTCACCACCGGCCGTTCAAAATACCGCAGAGGACTTAGAATGGCCATCAACTGAAAATTAGACAGCTTTTAATCCAAGCTACCAATCAGTGCTTTAGAGGAGCAAAAGATAATTTGTCTGAAGTAACACACTAGCTACAGCATCACTACAGCCAGCTAATGCTCCTTGATTATTTCTGCATTTCTTTCAATGCAAATGAAACAGCTTGGGAGGAGGATGTTCCAGCCACAGATGGTATTAATTACCAAAATTACTCCAAGCAAAGCTGTAGCCTTCTGGTGCTCAACGTAACAAATTCTGCAAAAGCAGCACCAATAGTTGAGATCAGTATCTTCCAAATCAGAGGTGATCAGCCCCAGCTCATGACTGTACAGCAGCATTTCAAGGTATCCACTAGTCAATACGCCAACAGCTGAATGTTTCAGAAGGCTCCAGTGAGCCTCCTATCTTTCACAGCCCTCTCAGGCGAGGTCAGAGTTTAGCAGTTGTCCTCATCCATTGTCAGGTTTCATGTTATTATCAGAAAACAAAAATTCCAGCTTTAGACACGTAGAAAATATTTTAATTCTAACTACTAAAGCCATCAGCACTGAAGTCGGGGAAAAAGTAATGTGGCAGCATCTGGAAATGTTGTTACCATCATGCAGTTATACCAGAAACTACCACTTTCTTTAGCTACTATTTTTTTAATCACTGTTGGAAATCAAAATTATCAGATGCCTCCCCTCAGTTTTGCCAGAGCATACACTAGAAACAAGATACTAAACCCTTAGACATAGAGCTGTTGTATCAAAGACTCACATGCTGCTTTTCTCCAATTTAACTTACTCATCTGTTTCATGTAGAGATGCTGCGCAGCAGTGAAGGATGCTAACTGAACACCTCCAAATCATGTGATACTCATACTCAAGTCCAAAGGGATTACAGGGATTGCAGACTAGAGAGAGTGCAGGAAAAAAAAAAAAACAACAAAGAAGTAAACAAGCAAGCTATTGTGTTTTGTACTAGAAAACAACCATGCCTTGACCATAATCCATTAGTCAAACCTACAAGGAAAACATAGCAGGTTGCAAAATATTTACTTTGTTGCCACCTTCCTCCTTTCATTAGAGTTTAGATTTTTCCAAAGTAGGAAAAAGGTGCATTCCTTTGGAAGTTACTGAAAGAAAGGTTCACTGAACATAGATAAAGATGATAATTTAATTATAATGGGTACTCAGCCAGAATATAATGCCTTGTTCACAGCAAATTCCTGCTACCAGCAAGATGAACAGCACAGAGGAGAAACTAAGCATCTGAATTTGTCAGGCTCAAGGTTCACAGCTAAGATATCCACAAGTCACCAGTTAAACAGGAACTCTTAATATTAATGATGAGTATTTGTTTGATAAGAATTTGGCATTTGTTTGATTAAAAGGTTATCAACTCTTAAGGAAAAGGTGAACAGTGCTTATATAGAAACAAAGTGTTATGGCCAAGATAATAAAACACCTCATGCAGGTTTGATTTCCTCTCAGCTTCCACATGTTGAAGGTAAACTAGCAAAATAACCTAGAAGTGTAATAAAATCAGGTAATTCAGCCAAGTTTCTAGGGTCAAAAGCTTAACAAGCCCTACACTACAGTAAAATATTTGTTCTCAGAAACTGAGAAATGGTACTGGCTTGATGAGAAAGTCTGTTAGACCCTAGGAAATTCTGGATGACTATGAGACAAGCTTACAAGTAGCCTGCAACAGTGCGTTCCAGCTACCAATCACTATTAATACCGGTAAAGAAAACTCAAGTAGAATTTTCTACTTGAGGAAACTGGAGTGGAATAATAAAGGCAAAGCCACCAGCTCACATGACTCCAAGTGGGCTTCTACACTATTCAAACAAGAGCAAGCTCTGACTGCAGATGGGATAAAACAACATCCTCTAATTAATTTAGAGGCAAAGTTGCCTTTGGGATACAGCAGGTGAGTTTTTATTTTGTAGCTTCTCATTTTTTGGTCTGTTCTTTGTCAGGAGGCAAAGAAAGCAAAAGAAAAAACAAAGTTTTTAGTTTTTTAGTTGCAACAAATGCAGAATTAAATTTCTGAAAAGGTCAAAAAGTAAACACTTTATAAGGATACAACAGTCAAACAGTGAAGTAAGTTCACAGCATGATCATTTTATCTCAGGCTGAAGTTTCACTGAGAACGACAAGCTTGCAGACAGCAAAGCACTGCGCAGAGCTTTCCCACTTACACAGGTAGATCAGCGACTATGACCCACGAAAGCAGACAGTCACGGCTTCGAGCTCACTCCCTTCCGTGATCTACTTGCAGGGAGAACAAGGGAAGTCAAATTGCCAGTCCCCTGCTCTAGCTACCATGTTAAAGGTAAAAAGATGCAGTGGCCATAAGCAGTTTTCTCTATGCAGTTATGCTTGGTGCAAATAAGCTGTTCCTTAGCTCTAGGTGCTCCATCTTTTTGCTCCTCCATCTTCAATCCAGCTGTCAGCTACACTCACTATCCTAATACCTCTAGCTACACTTTTTAGAGACTGAAAGATAGAAATCATTAAAATCTGATAGTCCTGCTCCCCTAGGAGAGGCAGTTAGGACTGCAGATCACACACAGGCATTTCTGTCCTTTCTTCATATACACTGCAAAGAGCAGGTTCTCCCAGGCACTTCCATGGGGACAGAAAACAGCATTAGAGGGGGAAAAAAAAAAAAAAAAAATTTCCACTCTGTCAAGAGCTCCCCCTTTTCCCAGGTGACGCTGGAGTCAAAAACTTCTCTTGCAGATGTAGGAAAGGAGGAACTATTTTTATTTCTTCCCAAAGTTGTTATTTCAGGTAACACTACAGAATTAATCCTTTGAATGCAGTCCTAGTTTCTAGTCCCAAAGTTAGAGCCATGAATGAGGCCCAGAAAAGGGCAACAGAAAATGGCTCTAACTTGTTTCTATAAATAATATCTTATACCAGTGCACAAAACTCAGGAATTGAGAGAAAAACTGCAAGGACTTAATCATGGCAATGCAGCAGTTTTCCTCTACAATTCAGCTTGGAGTGTGTTACTTCCCCTCATACTGATCACATTCTAGCGACTGAATCTTGTGCGGTTCCAGAGAGATTAAAAAATATTTAAAGAAACTGGACTCATATACACAAGAAGTATGTCTTATGCTACAGACAGGCACCTTAGAAATTGCCAAGTCAAGATACTTCATTTTTCTAAATAAAATATCTGTTAAAGCATAACATACAGTTCTTCACTAGTTTTCCTAGAGGGAAACCTTTCCATATTCTTAAAGTGGAGAAAGAAAGATAACATGCCAGATGTTCTTCTGTAGAAGCCTTATTCATGTGGACAGTGCAGTCACAGCATGGGAGAGTCAGGTAAATTACTTTGACAGTGCTGTTTCCTTGAACACTAGGAAGCTTTCGAGATTAAAGCAGGAAAAAATGTCTCTTTTCCCAATTTTCCCAAGAAGGCTAAACAAGGATTTAGTGTGCTACATCTTGCCAATCGACTTAGGGTGGCAGCTTCAAAGAATAACTTAGTTGTGAAATTAAACTGCGATTCAAGAAGACAAGTTCACAAACGACCCAAAACTCCCCGGGTATGTTCAATCTGGAGCCTTCAAGATGCCTGCAGCTGCAGACCTTCACATCCACAGAACTGCAGCTCCTAACCCCTGCCTCAATCCCAGCAGAACTAATGGACATGCTGATCAGCCCAAGTCTTCTCAGGGACCTAATCCAGCAGATAGAAAAGCCTATTTCAGTAGATACTTTTTAGAGTCAAGTTCCAAAGGCAATCACAGTTCTTATTTTAAAGTTTAACAGGGGATAATATAAAAGACAGTGCTGTTAGAGCTCAGAATGTGCTTGCCCACGCAGTAGAAAGTTCTCCTCAGACCATGGGTTGCAGTTCTTCTCCTCAGAAGGCTCCACACACCCCACTGTGGGAACTCACAGGGAGTAGCAGCATCCAACTCTGCCAAGGTCACTGCTCTGCAGGGAAGGCAGCAGTGACAGGACTAGATGGGGAGCACAGAGCAAACACACTAAGATGAGAACACCCTGCTGAAGGAAGACAGAGTTAAAAATCGAGGATCAGAACCAACATGTGCTCTGCTCTCTTTCCTACACATGTAGTAACCATCTTCTGGAGTGTGACTCAGTCTTCTATTCCCAGTGTATTCATTTGAGCATACCCCTCAACAATGTTTCCTCCAATAGCGCTTGCCAGTCTGGAAGGGGGTCTGTTTTGACTGCCCTTCCAAGAGCCCAGCTCTTCCTAAGGAGCCTAGGACTAACACTAGATTTCTGATCTCATTCTAGCTTTACGCTACCTTAGTAGGTAATAGAATAATTTTCCAAGCAACAGAATAGCTAAAATCCAGAAGTTGACTACTACCATCCTACCCACGTGCTGAAGAACAGTTTAACAAAGAATTGAAGTCACATAAGTCAGTGAGCGTCAGCTACATTTGCCTCTAACAGCCAAAACCAAAGAATAGTGGACGCAACCTTTTGAGTTTGGCAATGCCCATTGCAATGAACACTGGAAACGAGTGAGATGTGGTGAATGAGGTAAAACAAGACGACCCACTTAGGCTTTTCTCACCTACTAGTATTTCTTCAGGGCTCAGTTTCCTTGACTTCTTGCCTTGTCTTCAATTGCACTAGAGAATTATACTTTAAGGTAATTTTGTAATTGATTTTATTTCACTTGTTTTTCTAAAAAAGGGTTTTTAATGCTACTTAAGATCTAGTAGCACATGTTACTGAAGTCATTATTTAAGTTATTCATTTATTATAGGTTTGATCAGTAGTTAGCATTGCCACTTTCCTCCAGGCCATCATATAAGTTCTAGTTTACAGCTCTTCATCTTCCTATCTGAAAGGGAAAAAACGTGGGCTAGTATCAAAGTATTCACCTTTTCCAGAAGTGATAATACCTCAGCACAGCAGCTTTCTAGATGCAATATTGCTCACCAAAGTCCATGTTTCAGGTCTTTGGAAAGCCATCTTTCCCAAGGAGGTACAAGCACAACCCATAAAGATAGTCTGGCTTGTATGTCTTTGTTAACAGAATTTGGAAGATTTTCTTAACATAATAACCACTGCAGCATCATGCAGTTGCCTCATTCATGAGTATATACACACAATTTAAGGAAAAAACATCAAACTGGATCATATTGAGTTTACTTTGATGCTGCTATGGATAGCGTTAATACTCATGCGGAGGAACAATGTCTCAGAAATATCCAGTTCCCTCCCCAGCAAGGCCTACAGGACATAGTTGCAGGCAACAGTAACAGCTTGACTTGCTCTCAGATTCATTTGTTAGACTGCTGCTTTCTAAACTTTGTATGAAGTATTTCAGAATACGAACCAAAGCTACGTATCCACAACTACTTTTGCAAGGTAAGCCTTTGGCTTCAAGAGCCCTAGTTTTAAACCAACTAAAGGGAGAGCATCAGCGATTCTCAAAATAGTTTAACCCTTTCAATTAACATTTTAGAACCACTTCTGCTTTGGCCTTCTGCACTAGTTCACTTCGCTTAGTGCAGATCTGCGGGTCCACGACACTGCCATTTAGCGAAAGCGAGTGGAGCATTTCTAGCTTGTACATCACCAAGATGATCCAAGTACACTTCAGAGTGCACCAGAGGTGAAAGGTACTGCTGATTTCTGCAAGATAACACTGCACTACAGCTTGCCGTCATCTCCAACTCTGATCAGCAGAGACTGGTTTAAGGACTTCCTTATGGAATAAAACATTATGTCCCCTACAGCCCATTGGTGCTCATTTCCTTTACATCATAGCTAGAAACTATTAAACAGATTAGGGGGAAAACAGTTCACTGCTCACAGTCTAGGTTGCAATTAGGACCCTATGACACGAAGTACAGCACTAGCACTCTCCACTAGCGCAAAGCAGGGGACAGAGTTTCAGCTGCTTCTCTCTTCTCACCTGGGTCCTGAACAAGAACAGTCACCACCAAGTGATGTTGAAGTTGGTGACCTCTGCCCATCCCACAGGCAGCAGGCAGACACAAAAGTTGGTACAAGGAGGTGAAGCAATCCTTCATGGGGGGTTCCTTCGAGGGCTAGCGTATCTGCGACACAAGTTCAATGCTTTACAAGTCACAGTGCTTGGTCCTGCACAGGGCAGAGCAAGCCTTCCCAAGAATCAGCATTTCAGGGTCCTGAATTAGCACTAACCTCATTTTCAGATCCTTCATGCAAGCTATTCAACCACCCAGTAATTTTCAAGCTTTGCAAAGATAAAGAAATCACTATCTTTTAACCATACAGGTAATTACACACAACATGATTTAATTGCCAGGCATATCCCAAGTTTTCCTGAGAGCACTGGGAACATATAGCACCACCCATTTGGAAGAAGGATGCAACTGCAAATCAAAAAGCTCATTTTTCAGAGAGGTAAAACCCATACAGGAGCTGAAAGGCAAGGTTTTACACCACATGCCATGCTAGGGAATAAGTACAAATCCAAATACCTGGAATTTTAACTCTGCTTTAAAATACCTGATAAGCAGTGTGGTATTACTTGGAGATATGCTCTGGAGGATCTCACCAAACTCACTTTGCACATTCTCCTGCTCCAGCAGACTTGCCAGGCCTCTTGCCCTCACTCTACAACCTCACAATTCCTTTCTCCTTTTTCACAAGTTAATTACCAAAGCGCTGTATAGCCAAATTCCTCCTAGCCTTCAAAGGCTAAACACATACTTCTTTCCACTGTCTAAAGCGTAGCTTGAATGAGATCTGAGACGAAATACTGTATCCTCTACTGTTGCCCCTAAAACGTGAGGCATTGCTACCTTCAGAAGCTCAGGCACCTTCCCGCTCTATTCCCTTCAGCTGCGGATAGCCACTTTCACAAAAAATGAGTTTTGTCAAGCCAGTCTCTTCTCCCAACAGTTCTACGCAGCCCAGAAATTACAGTATTTCTTAAACAGGACAACAGTGAGTAGTTTTAACTACATTTAAGAGTTTCTGCTGCAGTCAGCTAAGGGTGATGGATGTTAACAGTGTCCTTAGATAGGTATCTAAACAAACATTGCCAGCTAAAAACTAAGTTTGAAACTCAATATGAGATTCCTGTAATTCTTAAGGTTAAGGAGGAAGTATTACAAAACCATCTTTTAGCACCATTGTTCAAAAAAATTAAACAAACAAGCAAACAAAAAAACCTTACAGTGTTAATATTCCTATACATTTGCCCCTCCCCAAAATCCAAAGTGACAACACAGAGGTGCTTCTCACTGCACCGCTTAAGAATCCCAGGCCCCACCTCTACTTATCTGCACAAAGTTTCAACACTTACTGCTCACAGTATTTCCTGTGCTATGAAAGATAGAAAACACTTGTTCCCTATTCCAAAGCCAGGAAGATACGGGGCAGATGAAGCAAAGTGGAGATCAGGAGTCAGTCTCCCCTCCTGAGGGGATCTATGAGGGGTCCTTCATAACAGTTCCCCCCCTTCATGGCTGCCAATAAAAGGTTGTCTTTTAAGTGCTGGAGCGTGAGCACCAGAAACAGACCAAAGGTACCTCAGTCCTTTAAGTACCACTCTGAACATGACACACTTTGCAACACACCTACTGCATTTCTTTTGCTTTCCCAATGGACTTGCCTACACATTCAATATGCCTTTATTTCCACCTCCATACCTCTGCATGCAGCACTACCTGACATGATTCATCACACAAGCTCTTGCTTCTGAGGGGAAGCCTTGCTACACGTGGCTACCCTGGGCTCAGCACACAAGAAAGATGGGGTGCAAGGGCAGGGGAAATGCCACACACACGTTCAGCAGAACAGCTACAAGCTCATACCCAGCACCTCCCCTGCGAGCCATGTAGATGTGAGGGGAAAGAAACCGGCCTCCAACACAGACAGAACCCAAGGAATGTGAGGAATTATTTGTACGGAGGGAACTCTCCTTTTAAGAAAGTGCAGAGGGGCAGCTGCAAGACGAAAACTTGCACTCCAGACAGGGGGCGAGGAAAACACTGCTTACCGGAGAGGAGCAACATCTGCTCGCCCTGCACCATACCGGGAGCGCCGGGCACGGAGGCGCCGCTAAAACCCCACGCTCAAGAAACACCCGCACGGGGAAGAAGCGCCGGCTCCGACCCCACAGCCGGGCACAACCGGAGCGGGTCGGCGGCGCCGGCTGCCCGCGGAGCCCCCTCCGCTCCGCTCCGCCCCGGCGGGGAGGGCCGCACCGCCCGCCG
>JAWLRI010000072.1:1197914-1227196 GCA_034781795.1 Crypturellus tataupa
GGGGCGCTGAGAACGAGTTTCCCTGGGAAAGGTTGGGCTCGCTTCGCGTTTTTTTTTTTTTTTTTGCAAAAATTTTATGAAAACTTGAACTCCAAAATGTTGGCAGCTGTGATCTTATTGTTATGACTTCCGCAAGACTTCAGCGCCAGAGCTGGAGCTGAAAGGCCTTGGAGTTTTCCCCTCGCTCTCTCCGCCTTTCCCCTGCCCTCAGCCCCGCTGCCCGGCTGCTCTGGGCCCGGTACCGGTGTGATTCCACCTGGGCCCCGCGCGCAGGTTGAACGTGCACACGGGCGCCTTGCCGGCCTGGCCCTCCATGAGGCGTCACTTATAGCAACGTTTCATATGAATCTTGACGGAACCACCGAGGAGTTAAGCGCTCTGCTCAACCTGCAGTTTTCATTTTCATTAATGTTTGAGGGTTTTTATAACAGCGCGTGTAGTAGCATATGTTCTTTCAAATTACTGTTATGCTTCAAAAAGTTAAGTATTGCTGAGCCTACAAATGCTGGGCGAGGCTGGAGGTTGGTTTTGTGAATCTTCCTCTGGAACACACGTGGGAAATGGGCAGGGAAAAAGAAAGCTGTGTTTTGTACCCCCTGTTGTGTTTTACTTTTAATGTAATCCCAATGAGCGGTGGGTGAATCCACAACATAAGAACAAAAGATATTCTTAATAGGAGGGTGGTCTCTTACCGCCTCTCCAGCTTGTAACGTTAGGAGATAGGCTGCAAAGAGTTCAGTACCAGAGCAGAGAGTTCTGGCTTGATAACCATATATATGTGTGTGTATATATATATGGAGTTTACGTAAGCATATAGATGTTAAGCATATAGACCCCAAGTGTTTCTGCTGTCCCTAAAGGTGCCCCTGGGCACCTCTCAGGGAGCATCAGGAACGAGCCTGCAGGACAGTGAGACAAGTGTCCTCCCAGCCATGCACAAATTGCTCTTGGGTGTTTGTAAGGGCTGGCCATTTGGGTGGCTTTTGCATAAATCTCTTTCCAGACATGGTGCTGCAGTGTTCTGGTAAGGCTCTAACCTGTTTCGTTACGCTCTTGGTCTCGTGAAACATCTTTTGTTGTTTTGTTTGCTAAGGACGGGAATAAGTCATCACGATGCCAACCTTACCACTGGATGAGCTCCAGCTTACAGAGGAGGATCCAAAAACTGGGAAGCTGAGGACTTTACCAGCTTTGGTGAGCGGCGTTTTTCTTGAAAACCGAACAAGACCCTCAACCAGCAGTTGTTTTTTTTTTGAGAATTGGGCAAAACCAGGCTAGGATGGGCTCAGGATGACCTGATCCAAGGAGGTTCCCTGGGATGTACAAATGGGTCGAGACAGACCTGGAAGCAACTCCCGACTGCTCAATGCAATTTGCTTTCTGAGATGGGAGAATCTGAGCAAATTGTGTTCCCTTCTCTTGGGAAGGACGGCAAAAAGTTTCTTCCCTGGATTTGGGGGTCCAGAATGTTATTCCAGAGCTGGCGTGGAGTAGGAAGAGAGCACAGGCGGCATTTGAAAGGCACAGCGTTAAACTGTTGCTCCGTGTTTTGGAGGTGTAGGAGGATTCTTCTGAAAGGCTTTCAGTTACTAGGATGCAGGGAGCAACATGTGCTCAGTTATGAAGCAGATATATCTGAGAATGTTGCTAAAAATAAAATGATACAAACCTACTGATCAGCTGCTTTTAAATATTAGGAAGTGAGAAGTTGTCAGAGAGCTGCAAGACAAACATAAAGTGCTTCTTTCAAGCACAGTTTTGCGTCAGTTTCTTATAATTCTGTTGTCAAACCGTAAATGTGGATTCCTGTTGCTTGGTCCATGTTTTTAATACTGTGTTTTGGCTTTCCACAGCATCCAGAAATTAAAACAGATCGGTCTTTTGTGCTATACAGAGCACCACCTGTCACCAGGGACCCTGCCTTGGTGGAAGAATTCTTGGAGCGAGCGAAATTCATTGCAAATGACCTGGACTGGCTCCTGGCTTTGCCTCATGACAAATTTTGGTGCCAGGTAACACTGCTTTGTGGGTATTGAAGAAAAAATATGAGCAGTATAAGTGCTTGTGAACACTATGAACTTAAATTGCATTCTCCATAAAGACTCTCGTATGCCCACTGTGGCATTTGTTGCATTTTCATTTGTTTACTGCTTCTTAAACTGCAAAGAATGTAATGTTTCCCTATAGCTTTTTTTTTTTTCTTCTCGTTTGGTATCATCTAAGAGAGTTTTGTTGGATTTGCACATATGAATCGTTTTAGCATCTTTCAATGTTTTGATTTGCTTCTAAATTTAATTGGAATGCCTCTGAGTGCAACTTGACTGCCTCTCGCTCTCACAGTGCATGCTGCCACCTACAAATGCGTGACATGCCCTTCTCCCCATTTTCTTCACTTCTGTCACATAAGGTAATATTTGATGAGACGCTTCAGAAATGCCTGGATTCCTATCTGTGCTATGCGCCACGCAAGTTTGATGCCTTGTTGGATTTCCATCCAGAAGTGAACGATGTGCAGAAGCGTCTCCATCGGAGTGTATTTCTAACCTTCCTCAGAATGTCCACTCACAAGGAATCCAAGGTAAATATTTGTTTGTCTTGCAGGTGCTCTGGGCTGTAGAGCTTAGAAAAACAGACAAGTGGAAAAAATGAATCATGTTTCTTGTTTGTGTGTCCTAGATGTGGTCCTAGTCTTCTTGCTGCCTCTTTTTTGGCAGTCTGTTTCCCTGTATGGAGATGCTAACCGTTCAGCTCGGAAGTATCTGAAATATGAATGATTTCTTAAGGAAGGGAAAGCCAGGCAAAACAACTAGGTAATAACAGAGTAGTGATATGTGGCATTAAGGTACACCAGGATAAGAGCAAAAAAGAGTGAGGTGACCTCTTGTCTGGCTGCATAAAACAAAAAAGACTGTTGAAGCCACCAGTAGTCAAGCATTTGCTCTCTCGCGCCACCTCCTCTGTGTCATGTGGTGTAGCACAACCTGTGCTAATGCTTGTCTCTCCTTGAACTTTCTCCAAGTTTCGGACATGCAATGAAATTTCTCTAAATTACTGGATTTTTTGTCATCATAAATAACATGTACTCATCTGTAACTGTGTAAGTGTGACTGCCATGTGCAGCTACGGGATTACTACAAGGCTCTTTGGGCCGCGTGAGGCACCTGATGCTACAGCAGTGAGCTCTCTTGAGATTCTCCTTGTCACAATAGTGACATTGAAGGCATTTTGAGGAGAGGTCTCCAAGTGGGAGTTGCCGGACTAGTTGCAGGTGAAAGGAATGCTGGAGCCTGCGGTTGGCATCTCTTCAGCAGAAATACTTGATACATCTATGGTGCCTTTCATTCCAGGATCTGATTAAATCTTACTACTCCAGTGAGGCAGACAGGCATTTGAAAAGCATTTTATAGTTGAGTAACTTGAACAGAATGAACAGCCTGTTGTAATTCAGGCAGTCAGCAGGGTGTCTAGAAAACGAGCCTACCCTGCCTAAAGCCCCAGTCCTCCTCTTTAAAAGGTGGTACATGCTTACCAGGCATCTACGAGCTTGCACCATGATTAAAAGTTTTGTGATTAAAAGCAAGTCTTTTAAAATTCACTGGCACCAGAATCACATTTTATCTTGCTTCTCCATCTCAGAGGTAGTGAACTTTTTGGTCATCTAGACTGTTAAAAGACATTCCTTGAATGTTAGGAGTTAGGTGTCCTGGATGTGATATGTTTTAGCAGTCAAGGTATAGAGTTGCAGTTCAGGAATCTTGGGTTTTCTTCCTATTTCTTTCACTGTGGTGCCTTGATTATAGCTAACCAAGAACTTTAGGTCATGATTTTTTGTGTATTTCTTTGGTGTCCATTCAACCAGTGAAGCTGTTCCTTTTCCCAACCTGATCCCTTATTGTGTGAGCCCAGGTATGTGTTTGCCAAAATAATGAGCCAGATTTGGGAACTGCGACAACTGTAAATAGCCTTTTAATTTAACTTTGAGGTCAGTCAGTTCAATGCAGTGCGCAGCCCAACTGCATAAGCAGCGTTGAGAGTCCAAAGGAGCAGTTACTAGCGGCATGTAGGGGTAGGGGGGTCTGCAGGAGTGTTTTAGGGATAGTTTCTGCCTTTTATGAAGTAATATCCTTACTACAGCTTTGAAAGATATTTTTAAAAGTGCAATTCCTGCAGAATAAAATATGGATTATCCTTTAGATTATTGTTATTAAATGCTACTGAATGTTAGAATTTATTACAATCTGTTTTTTTCTTCTTTGTAGGATCATTTTATCACTCCCTCTGTCTTTGGAGAAATAATTTACAACAACTTCCTGTTTGACATCCCTAAGATTATGGATCTCTGTGTGCTTTTTGGAAAGGGAAACAGTCCCCTGCTCCAGAAGATGATTGGTTAGTTAAAGGGAAGGAACAGCTTGTATTTGGGCCTTTGCTTACTCGTGAAATGGTAGGCAGTGAGTGGGGTTTTATACTGAGGTTCCTCATCTGAAAACAAGCTGCTCAACACCGACTAGCATCTGTAATTTTTTAATGATATTTTTCCCTTGTGAACTTCATTATATCAAGGAATATATTGTTAACTGCTGTTTAGTTGTCCTGAGCTGTGTTCGTAGAGTTGGGCATGACCCAGGGTTCAGTCGTGCCTCAGCCTCAGTTATTTCCCAAACCAACTAGGTGTGCTCTCAGCCACTCTAAGAGACTCCATTATATCCAATAAAGAGGAGAAGGGACAAAGAGCTTTGCTTCTGGGCAAGAGGGGACGAAGGTTAGAAGATGGGGCACAGTCCAGCTGCTGATACGAGTGCTCGTGTGCCCAGATTTGGGCACTTAGCAAGTCTGCCACTGGAATTAATTACAATTTTGTGAATGAGTACTGCTTGAGCTTTCCTTGCCCCTAAATATCTCCCTATCTGCATAGACAGTCTTAGCAGCAAGTGCCTATTAAGCAACTGCTTGGACAGCCCTGGACATTAGAACCGGCGTGATGAAGGGAGGATGTATTTATTTAGATTTACCCTGTGCTCTCTTCACAAGGGAACTAACTATCTGTGGTCTTTACTTGTCCGTCTGTGCTCAGGTCATGTTACCTAAGCTTAGATTAAGGGAGCTGCTTTTCGTAAATTCTAACCCAGGCTGTCTGCAGTTCATATAATGAAACTTCTTCCTTTCATTCATAGTTATTTGTGTCTTATTTCCTAGTTGACTAACATGAGAAGTGCTAGAGATCATATGATGCAGCTTATCTATACAAGATCTTTTGCCAAATTTCCAGATGAAGAAAAGCTAAGATAAGCTGTTGAATTTTTGCACGCTGATCCCTTTGTCCTTTTTCAGTAACTTTCACTATAAATTTGCCTTCTAAGCCTCCAGGGTAGGAAGAATGCATAACCAAGATGGATAGTTCTTCCAAAGGCGAAGTTAAATTATCTGTGCTTTAAAATGTCCTGAAAAAGAAGATGTAAAGTGTATGAAACCTCATTTGAATTATATATACCCCTTCAAGTGCAGCACACTAATGCTGCATGTGAGTGACCAGTGATTTGTTTACCTGATTGTCCGGGCTGTGTTGTCACAGTAATGGCACGAGCGATTCTGGTGCATAATTCATAACTTCATAAACCTCAACCTTTTCTCAAGGAATAAATTTTCCGAAATCTATCTCATAATTCTCACTCGTGCTCTATCCGTGCTGGAGAACTCTGTTAATTTTCATAGTCTGAACAGTAATTCACAGAAAAATAGGCAACCTCTGTAATACTTGACCTGGATTTATGATACACCACTACTTGGTAAAGTATTTTGTAAAGATAATGAAGCCCTAGTAATATAATAGTAGGTATTTCTGAAGCCTCATTAAGTTTAAAAAATATTCTACAGAATGTTTTCTAGTGTATGCCCAACTGTTATCGGTAATTAAAAGTCAACTGCAGTTGTCAAATAAAGGAACGGGGAGTGTTTAGTCTTTGCATTATTCATTGATTCCGCCTGTGCGGTGTGAATCATCCAGCATCTCCTTGCCCTGCTCTGACGAGCAGATTCTCATTACTGGCGCTATAGCAGGAGTCGCTGCGCACGTGTTGAGCATAGATGCCTTCCTGAAGTCCTTAAATGTTAGCAACATTAGCAGGGGAGGCAGGTTGTTGAGGCAAGTTATGTCTTATGGTGCAGATCCGCCTCTTCGTCTCAATGTCTGAACTGATGGCATATGGTCTTTCTCTCTCTCTTTTTTCTTTTTTCAGCAAATATCTTCACGCAGCAGCCAAGTTACTTCAGTGACCTAGACGAAACCCTGCCCACTGTCCTCCAGGTACTGCTGTTCCGCTTGGCCTGGGGCTCAGATTCATCTAGATGATGGTGCGGGGCAGGTTAGGGGGAGGAAGGGAGCACGTGTGGTCAGAGGCAGGCAGCGTGTCTTTGTTGCTGCTTATTTTATCTGTTTAGTACTGATAGGAATCAGGTAGTTTTGGAACCTTTAAAACTATTGCTGATGGCTGATTCTTGTCAGCTTCCTCCTGCTTCTGACATTTCCTTCACATTAATCCCGAGGATTTTTTTCTAGGCAATTCAAATACAAAGCAACTATTCTTCATGTCTTCTCCTGCACAGGGGAAAACAGCATGATAGGGACGGTGGGAAATAGCTAAGACCTGACATAGTCAAATGTGTGAAGTTTTAATGTTGCAGGTTCTCAGGGGTAAGTGAAACTTGGAAGGGATGTATTTTTGTTAGCACCTCTCCATTTCTAAGCTTTCATTTCTGTGAGCAGTTCACATCTTCCCCAGGGTCAGGAAGGATTCACATTTAACCTAATAGGAAATTGAGATACCTGGACACCTGTGTGCCAGAAAAATGTCATATCTGGATCCGCAAAAACCTTGCATGTATTCACAAAGTTCTTTTCACCTCAAGACAACTGCAGTATCACTTGGCTTTTTGAAAGTTCCACATTCTTCTTAATGTTAAGAAACTGCTAGAACTAAATATGTTGCATATTAATAATATTCATATATTAATGTTATTCTAGGATGCAAGACTAAAGCTTGAAATGAATTACTGGGAGATAGCAACAAAGATTCTGTTTGTGATCTACTGTGTTGGAACAGTTTCTCTACTGCTCCAGTTTCTTCTTTATAGTTTTTTGTTAACCACTGCAGAGAGATAGCAGTAAATCTCAAGTGTGTGTGTGTAGTAGCTCAGAGAAGGCACATTGTTGCTGACCCATAAAAGAGTGTGTTTGCCCCATTACTGAAAGGAGAAGATGCTGGTAGAGGAGCTTCCGTGCCTTGTGGATGAGTAACATTAACCACAGGTACTTAATCTCAATACTTTAGCCACCCATCCGTGTGGCAGTGGAGGAAGGCTTGGCAAATGTCCTAAGAGGGAAGTGTGGAGGAGTTGTTTTTAAGTTGGTCCTACGTCAAAGTTGGCTAGCAATCCTGAACCTAGCACTATCAGCCTTTCCCCAGATTTATCTGTTTTAGTCAAGAGCCATAAAATCTGTCCTGCTGATCTCGGGGGGGGGAAGGGCAGGAAGAGTTTTGGGAGCAGCTCAGAAGCAGTAGCTATGAGCTTCCCATTTGTCCCGTTACTCCCTAGAGCTAGCTGGATACTAGATGGCCTTATCAGTGTTGGTAGCACTTATTGGCTGATTTTCTCGCATAGCTAAAGGTTTGGATTAGCCTGTGGTCCCTGTCTTGGCACCTCCACCCTATGCACATGAGTCACTTGCAGGTTGCTGTGGTTTCAGAAGCCTGGTGTGGCCCTTCCTGCTGCAGCTTTCAGCTAGCACGACTATTCCCACACAAGCCAGAGTTGTGTGTCTGTGACTGAAACGAGTGATCAGAGTGTAGGATACTCTTATGTTGCTGTATTACAGGATCAAACATGTTTGCTTTCCCCTGTCGTAACACTTCTGCTCTGTTGATCTAGGTGTTCAACAATATCTTGCACAAATGTGGCTTACAGTGTGAAGGAGCCTCTGCTGAGCCCCAGAAACTGGAAGAAAGAGTAAATGTGACTCCTGGGAACATGCCTCTCCAGGTAGAGCTGTCACTCAGGGCACTGTACTGGTTGTAGACTGAGCAGCCTGTGGCACAGTAAGACCACAGAGAGCCATTCTGTCCCCAAATACTGATGCCTCATACAGCACATGGTTCCTTTTTCTGTTCATATGATAAACAGTGAAACAATAATGTCTTACGGAAGTCTTAAAATAACCCTGAAAATAATCAGAGCTGATACTTTCTGCAGAGCTGTCTATTTGACAGCTGTGGACTTTATTTCAAATAACAGAGAGGTTTTATGTGCTAGGTGCTGTATAAATGCATAATGAGACTGGCCTCGGGGGCAGAGGGTTTTCCACAGAATCTTATTCAGATGGACTGTATGTGTGGGAGTTGTTGCAGCTACCCTGGAAACACATTTTACACTGAAATGGACTGCAAAAATCATCTCTGTTCTACTACAGTGCACTGATTCCAGCTAGATGATAAAGAGTATTATATGTGAAAGACTTATGGAGGGTAAGCACCACTGGCAAACAGGACCTCATGAGATTCTTTAACAGAATCTTTGATGAGAGTGAGCAGTTGGGATTGTGTTTCTGTAAAGCACAGGTGCCATCTCGCTCTGCCTCTGTCCCCAGTACCACCCAACATCCTTGTGGTTGGTAACAGACTCTTCCTGCAGTCAAGGAAAAAAGGCTTAGTCTAAACACGGGAGTGTCCCTCTAGGAGTGGATTATACTGTGTTGCCAGGAAAGCCTGTGTGACTTCCCCCCCGACACACACTAATTGCTTTTTCTCCTTTCAGGAGCTGAAGGATATTGTGCTGTACTTATGTGACACATGCACGACGCTCTGGGCGTTTCTTGATGTCTTTCCGTTGGCTTGCCAGACCTTCCAAAAACATGACTTCTGCTACAGGTACCTCTCGGACTGCAGACAAAGCTTGTTTTGGTGGTGTAGAAATACCAGCTTGCTGCTCTGCCCTGTCCCAGTGCTGAGAGATTTGGCAGATTAAGCATGACTAGAGACTACTGGGTTCACACTGGTGGGAGTACACAGACTCCCAGTAAATCAAATAAACTAATGTAGAGATGCCTAAATTTCACCTTCGTCTTTACTCTTTAGAGTGCCTAGAGTTGGGCAGACCTGTGTGTTTTTAAGAGCCAGCTAAATAGTATTCAGCTTTGGAGAGCTTGGAGGGACCAACAGAGAAGAACTATGGACAAAAAGGACTTTCTGCTGTAGGACCTAAGTCAAGGGGAGCAGAAAGTCTCAGATGGAGCATGCCTCCCAGCAAGGTGGTGGTTTGATGTTCCGCCTAAGTTTTAAGTTAGAGAGTATTGCTGAGCTTTGGCAAAAGTGGAGCGAGTGTTGTCAGCCTCCTGGTGGAAGGTGACATCCCAGCACTGCCACAACCTGCCTAGTTGGATTGCAGTGGCAGTGAGTCAGGAGCCAGGATGCTCACAAGGACCATGTCAGGAGCGTCTTTCCACAGTGGCTGCAAGTCCCTCAGCATTTACCCTGTTTGCTCTAAGTTTTTTAATCCCTCAACTCATCTTGTACACTCTTGCTGTATCAGTCTCCCTTGAGGATAAATTGAAGATAATTTCTTGACCTTGTTTCCCCCATTTTGATTGAACCTTCATTTTTCTTGCTTCTGTTTCCAGTCCTGTTGCAAAGTGCTGAAATCTTATAAGCTCTGAGTGGTTTATACCACAGGATGAGTAATACTGCTCAAGGAGGTGCAGGTTTCTGGCCTCTTTGTCCTTGTTGTCAGGTTGATTATTGAAAGAAGAGCAGGTTGGTCGAGTGCTGGTGGCTGTTTGCATTGGCAAGCCGTGCTGCTTGCATGCTTGGTTACTCAGAGATGGAAAGCCTTTGCTTTTAATTCTGTTGTCAATGGTAGAAATATGCTAAAAAAGAGAAGCCCTGATCTCTGTGCACTGGGACAGTAGCAACATTTTCATTACTCCTCAATATGGACTAATCACTGGGTCTTTGGAATGTGAGGAGGGAAAATGGAATTATGTGTCATCTTTTTGGCACCTCTGTGAGGCTGAATCAGTCTGTTGGCACTTGCTAATCTCTCTCCATAAATGAAAGTATGAACCAGCTTCTGCTACATTGCCTCAAGGACACTCATTTAACATGGTTGGCTCTGTGTGACGTGCACATAATGTTCCTAATGGAGCCTCTGCTGCTCGGTTCAGCAGCCTTGGCTTTTGGGTAAAGAGCTGTAAAGCATCAGCTATAGCATCCAGCTACTGAGGAAGCAGGACCTGCTGTTATTGTGTGAGGGCAGGTTTCTGACCATCTCCTAGTGCTTTGTCCTTGAATGGAAAGGGTCTGTGTGGACTGTCGGGCACTTAAAATATGAAACTGGACCAAACTGACTTTGTTTGCTTGTTTCTCCCTGAACAAGTCTTATTAAAACATCTTAAGCTTTCTGCATATTGAATACTTCTGTCGAAATGCTCGCCTAGAGCAGAGCCAAATAGGATAAATTTCCAATGAAGTCTTACTCTTTTATATCCAATATTTTTAGTATAGCAAGACAGAGCCTTGAGGATTTGGGGGTAAGAAGGGTGTGTCATGAAAGATTCAAGCGTATCAGCTCTTTGCAGACTGGAGATTTGTGTTTGGGCTGTTTTGCAGTTGGGCAGATTGTTCTGTTCGGTAGCATGATGCTTTTTAAATGCATTTCTTTGGCTACGACTTCAAAGACTTATTGATGGTTTCCTCAGAGCGCTGCTCTTTGGCTATCGCATAAGCAAATAACTGTGTTTCAGGGGAAAAATAACAAAACAGGCTAATACTAATGACTACTGCTAGTGAGGAGAATTTAATGAAATTAACCATATGACTTATTTTTAGCAAATGATTTTTGAAACCTCAGTTGACAGTTACTGGTTGTTGTCTTTTTCTTTTTTTTTTTTTTTTTTCCTTTACACAGATTAGCTTCATTTTATGAATTGGCAATTCCTGAACTGGAATCTGCAATTAAGAAGAGGCAGTATGAGGATAACAGGTGAAAATGTCTGAAAGGGCTTGTCTTTTCAATGACTGTCTCCCAGGGCTCAGCTAAAAAAAAGCACCTCCTGCTGCTTTGCCCACCCCTGCGGCCCTTCTACCTTTTTAGGCTGCTTCAAAGATCTCCGAAGAGACAGTTTTTCCAATTCCCAGAGAACTTTTTGGGGGCAGTGGGGTGACTAATGACTTCTTTTACTGCTCTCTGAGAAGAGGCTTGATGGGGGATGGATCTAAATCGTAATGGGGTGCAAAAAGATCAGTGACAGCTCTGTGAGCTTCCATGGCATTTTAAAGCACAGATGATGCTGATACAGATGAGATATCATTGTCTAGTTGTCAGGTCAATCCGTGGCTGAGAGCAACTTCATTTAGAGCATGGGTTTTGCTTAATCCATGATTATGAAATGTCTCTAATCTTTGATCCTTGCAGAAATGAAACAATTCAGCTAATGAAATTCCTCCAGGAGAGGAATGTGTTAGAGAACACTCCAGAAAGGAGGTGTTAGAGAATCAGATTTCCTATGCTGATGCTAACAGTGGTTTTGTTTGTTTTCAACTCTGAAGTGTGTTTGCTGATTTGTGGAGGAGAATTTCCCATTCCAGAAAGAAGATGATGGAAGCTTTTCACATCATTATAAACCAAATCTGTCTGCAGCCCATCTTAGAAAGCAGGTATTGGCACTTGAGCTCTGTTGTACTAGTCAATTACTTGATTACCATCAAGGAAAAAATTGGTCCTTGGTTCCTGGATTTACTGGAAGAAATTAACAGTTATTGCTATTTGTTTTGGGGTCGTGTCCAAAGGCTTTGGCTGAGATCAGAAAGCTGTTTTCCTGGATAGCGGGAAAGAAACTATGTCTGATCCAGAACTGGTTTGAGGAGCTGTGCACTGGTCCTACTAAAGCAGGATGGGGTCATGGTCCTATGAGCTAACTTCACCTTTTGGCTGTATTGCAACTTCTAATGTCGTGCATGAAAGCCTTCCCCGGGTCACCTTAATAAAAACAGTGCATTGTTGTAGTTCATCAAAAACAGTGTTTTTAACTGTAGGTACCGCTGCTTTAACCTAGTTCTCAAATCTCAAAATGAAGGCAAGTGTAATTATCCTTACTTTGTAAATGGAGAAATTAACACAAATGAAGTGACCCCAAATGTTGCTGCATGCTGGGGACAGAGCCAAGAACGTGGGTGTTGGATGCACGGCCAGTGTGCTCTCGTCCTGGGCTGTCTTTTTCCATGTATTCAGTGCAGATTTTGTAGGTTGCTGGTCTCTGTGACTCCTGTTCTGCTTGAACAATTTTGCAATGTTGAAAATAAAAACATAGCAAAGACTAACCTTTTCAAAGTCCACAGTATTCAGGACTGCATGTGTATATTTTGGAGAGAGAAAAAGAGCAGGAAAGGGTAGATCGAGAAACTCATTCTCAGTTTGATGCGAGCTGAGGTTACTGTGACCGTGATGCTTCCAACTTCTGAGAAAAGAAATTTCCCTAGTACTGGCCCATTGCAGAGGGCGTCCTGTCCTGCCTCAGCCCTGCGACTTGAGGCAGCGCGGGGAAGTTGAGGCACTGTAATAGCAGTTGCAATGTGCTTGGCATATGTTCTTGTGTAGGTGAGTACATGCTTTCTGGGTTCAGTGGTGTAATCCCAAAATGTTTAATACTGTGCAATTACAAAAGCTCTCCACACCCTTTTGTGCTTATTGCAAGTCTGAGACATCAAACTATAGTTTAAAAAGTCTGTCAAAAGTCTTAGAAGCCTAATTGGGATAAGGCTATTTGTCGAAGCCATAAAAGATTGTGTCCATTTGACTCTGTTCCTATGAAAGCCAAAAAGTGGCTCAAAATCTGATTTCAGATGGGATATTTCCTTGGATCATGGATGTTACTAGTTTGGCTGGTGAGGTAGGATGTGGAGATTTTGCCATGTGGGAGGCCTATCACTGATTTTTCTTTCCTGTGTTTGGCCAATGTTTTTTGCAGTTGTGAGAATATTCACCCTTTTATTGAGGAATTTCTTCAGATCTTCACCTCAGTGCTTCAGGAAAGGAGGTGAGCCTGGCTGAGGGAGACTTGAGGCGGAGGGTCAGCTTGTCTTCCTCTTCCATTCTTTACAGCAGAATTAACTGTGACGTTATTACAAGGTGTTACGCTGCACTTGGGAATTAGAAATCATTCTAACTGGTTGGGAAAGCTGCTGTAAGAGGATCTCAGGTTGTAGTAAAGACTTTGTTGTAAAGGTGGGGAGGGTGTTGTGTGTTTCTGCAATGTAATGAGGATGTACTCGCTTTTTAATCCGGCCTTGTGCATGGAGGCTGGTGCTGCAGCCAGTACAGCGAGCTTGACAAGTTTGGTCGTTATTACTAATCTCTGCTTTTCAATGGGGGTGACCAGATCACAAAAGTGCTGAGTGCCAATGCCCAAAAGCATAAATCATTTTCTCTTTAACAGGGCACTGGATGATGGTTTATAATGTCATCAGGAGCATTAAAACTGGATGTGATGGGTTACTGGGCATTATAATGAGGATAAAATCAGACATGACAATGTGTGCTTAAGTTCAGTATCAAGTATAGGAGGTTGTGTGTGTTCCTTTCTGGACAGTGTGAAGGTCACATTGCATTGCAGGGATGGCAGCATGTGACAGCTCTGCAGGTAGTGTACTCCTGAGTTCGACTGATTGGGCTTGCTTCTGCATTTTTAGATTTCTCCGTGACTACGATGAGCTGTTTCCTGTTGAAGATGATGTTAGTCTGCTGCAGCAAGCATCCTCCACCCTGTATCCTTTGCTGGCTCAGGGTTTTGCAAACCTGGCTACTCTTAGATTTCTTTGCTCCTGTGGCACTTCCTCTGCTGCTGTCTCTGGCTGAGCTGCATGACAGGCAGTGAGTGATGGAAGGCTTTCTTTTAGCAGGGAAAAAAAAAAAAAAAGAAGGAACCGGGAAGTTGATGTAGGCACAAGCTTGAGAATCACTGAAAACACAGAGCTGCTTCCTGGTGAGCTGTGAGTTTGTGCATGTCTAGAACATGAAAAATGTCCTTAATATTACCTCTTAGAGATGAGACCAGGACAGCTTATATCCTCCAAGCAGTGGAAAGTGCATGGGAAGGAGAAGACAGGAAAAAAGCACAAGTTGTTAAAGATCCAACACCAGCAGCAGCATCTAATGCAGCATCAGCAAAGGTGCAGAACAATTCTGAGGACCTGGAAGATCTTGGGGCTGCGTATGCATCAGAGGATGAGGTGAGTAGAACTATCTGTATAGGACTGGGTTCTGCTCTCTCTGCCCTCGTGTCATGTGTCTGTGCAGAATGGTTTGCTTGGGTGGCTTTTGGGTTGAAGTGAAATTTCATCTCCCATCTTGCCTTGGTTAAGTTCCAGCACAAGCCCATGTGCCTCCTGAAGTGAGAAACAAGCTACATCCGAATAGGCAGAAGGGTCGCGGTTGGAAGGGAGCTCTGGAGATCTGTAGCCCAATCCCCCTAGGTAGGCAGGGTTGCCTAGAGCACATTGCTCAGGACAGTGTCCATGCGGGTTTTTAATGTCTCTGCGGATGGAGACTCCATAACCTCTCTGGGCAACATGTCCCAGTCGCTCTCCCAGAAAAGATTTACTCGTATTCAGATGAGACTTCCTGTGATTCAGTTTGTGCCTGTTACCTCTCATCTTATCGCTGGGCACCACTGAAACGAGTCTGGTCCTATTCTCTCTACACCCTCCCTTCAGATACTTAGGCACACTGAAAAGATCCCATCTCAACCTCCTCTTTTTCCAGCCTGAACAGACCAAATTCTCTCATCCTTTCCTCATAAAGGAGATGCTCCAATCCCTTCCATGTAGCCTTATGCTGGGCTTGCTCCAGTAGCTCCCACCTCTCTTATACTGTGGAGCCCTGCACTGGCTGCAGCACTTGAAATGTGACCTCACAGGGGTGAGCAGAGAGGGAGGGTGACTTCCCTCAACCTCTTCGTCCTGCACCCCAGGATGCCATTGACCTCCTTGACCACAAGGACACGTTGCTGACTCATGGTCAACTTGTCCCCTGGGTCCTTCTCCACAGAGCTGCTTTCCAGCAGGTCAGCCCCAACCTGTCCTGGGGTTATTGTGCAGGGGGCTATGCCTTTGTTAAAGATCATGAGGTTCCTGTCTGCCCACTTCTACAGCCTGTCCGGGTCCCTCCAAATTGCAGCACAGCCAGCTGATGTATCAGCCACTGCTCCTGGTTTTGTATCATCAGCGAACCTGTCCCTTCACCCAGCGCTCTGTCCCTTCACCCAGGTCACTAATGAATATGTTGAACAATGGGGGGGACCCCCATACGTTGAACCCATGGGGGACACTACAGGCCTCTTGCTGTCCTTTGTCCTGGTCCTGAGCACTGGTCCTGACTTTACTGTTGAGCAAAGTGCTTCCCTTAGCCTCGTGCTTCCCCTTGCTGTGATTTGTTCAGATATTGGGTCTCATCCCTGCAGTGTGAAGCTGTGTGATGCTTTGTAAATGCACAATCCAAGTATTACTTGGGGAAGGGGTTTTCTGGAGTACGCTGACAGACTCAGGAACAGCTATAAGTAGGTGTACATCCAACCCTGTGTTATAAACCTTGCCTAGTCACGGATCGCAGACTGGCTGAGGTTGGAAGGGAGAGATCATTAGTCCAGCCCCCTGCTCCAGCAGGGACCCAGGGCACAGGGTGGCATCCAGGCGGGTTTGGGAGATCTCCAAAGTAGGAGACTCCAGAGCCCCCCTGAGCAGCCTGTGCGAGGGCTCTGTCATCCTCACAGGGAAGAAGTTCTTCCTTGTCTGGGCCTGAAACTTCCTATGTTTTAATTTATACCTGTTACCTAAACAGCTTAGCTGATTTCTGCTATCACTTCAGTCTTTCTCTTCTGCATGTTGAATCTTGATAACCCAGGATAACCTGGGTCCCGAAAACCCTGCTCCCTTCCCTCTTGCCTTGTACCTACCTGCCCTCCCTCATTGAAAGACCAGTTTAAATTATCCTAAATAATCTACACGGAATCTTGCAGCATTGTGCCTTGTGCTCAACAAACCACAGAAAAAGCCTGAAGAATCACAGTTCATTCACAGTTCTAATGTAAATCTGCATTACAACTCCTCTGTCTGCAGGGCATCAACCTTATATTTTTTTAAACCTACCCTTTCAGGAGAATGTCTTACAAACTTATAGAAACTTGATCTGTAGAAGGGTTTATTTCAGTGGTGAGTCTAGGTACCATTTTCAGAGCTTCCTTTAAACACTGCCTACCTGGAGCGGCTCTGCAAGTGGCTGCTCACAGGAGTGAGGGAGTCAGGTGGATCAGGTGTTGAACAATGTTCCTCTAAGTCATTCTCTACTTTTTCCTGAGGTGAATGCAAAGGCTACTACTCTGCCAACAAATTTGTATCTACAGATCACACTTGTGCACCTTCCCACAATTTTTTAGTTCAAAATAGTGTGAAATTTTTGTTACTCTCTCCACTAATGCTACCAGTTCTCTCTGGTGTGTGTGTGTGTGTGTATGTAGTGCCCCGGCGCAGCGGCTGCACCCGTCGCCAAGGTGTCGGGAGTGGAGCTGGACTCGCTGATCTCTCAAGTGAAAGACCTGCTGCCAGACCTTGGCGAGGGCTTCATCCTGGCCTGCCTCAAGGAGTACGGTTACAGCACAGAGCAAGTCATTAACAACATCCTGGAAGATAAGTTGGTGCCATCACTGGAGAAGCTGGAGCGAACGATGCAAAGGTGCGGGACAGAGTGTCTAGCACAGCTTTGATGTCTTTTGATTTTTAGTTTGTTGCTTATTATTTAATGTTGTTCTTGTTGAAGGTTAGAAACCTGTAGAGCTCTAAGAGGAATTGGAATTTTCTTGGGGTTGATAGCTGCCACGAGAGCTTCCCATTACCGTCAGTCATTAACCTCCTCCCCTCATTCTGTCCCTGCAGAGGATGGGAACACTCAGTGCTTCGATACAGCAGGGGCTGGGTCATCTCTGTAACAGGGAGACACAAATACTTGCCATTAAACACTCAGAAACTATTAAAATCCCGTCATGGGAGACACTGGCTTGGCTTAGCCTGGGTAGAACAATAAAATGTCGTTGCCTCCAAAAGTTCTTTTGCAGCAAGAGACGAGGTCATAGATGTTAACGTCCCAGCTGTCCTGCAGGAAAGGGCATCTTCAAAGGGACTAATTTAGCTGGAATTCAACCTGCTGCAGGGCAAAATATGATATTGGAAGGACTTCTGTTTTCTAGTTGAAATCACACTGGGAGGCGACTGGAAATGGCAATTCAGATCCGCTTTTCTCTACCTCTTGACAAAGTTGCCAGACTTTGGCTTACTTTTGTGTTGTGTGGAGTGGAAAGACCGTAGCTGGCAGAGGAACTGGGTTGTTTTAGTTGTCAGCAGCTGCTAGCGTGTGCTTGTAGTACAGCAGCGGGTCCCGACTGAGTGTCAGGATGTGAATATGCTGTTTGTTCGCGTTTCATGGGAGAATGGGCAGGCTGTCTCGTTGCTGCACTAAAAAGGAAAACGTCTTTATCAGAACAGCGGTGCTGTAAAAATATTACCTTGTTTTTGCAACAGTCTTAATGCTGTCGACCAAATTTGCTGACTTTGGCAAGAAAGATGGGAGATGCGCTTTTGGAAGATGTTTTTTCATTCTGCTTTTTGGTTGTTTTTTTTTTTTTTTTTTTTTTTTTTTTTTCCCTCTGCTAGGATTGCAGAGCCAGCAGTTACAGAATATAGGCCTGTTTTTTGGGTTTTTTTTTTTTTTGCCACTTTGCATCTTGAAACAAAAGTGTCAGTTCAGGAGCAAATGGAGAATCCTGATTACTGCTGCTTTTCGAAGTGAGCGCAGCAGCGTTTTCAGATGCCCAGCTGAGCTAACGGCACCAGCAAAATGAATGTAATGATAATGCTCCTCTGACTTATATAAATTGAAGAAGCGTAACCTGCAACTCTGAGGCAGAATTAAGAAGGAACCATAGGGAGATAAATATCCTGAAATCAACAGCAGCAAATTATTGAATTTTTTTCCAGCATGTAATTCATCATACTTAGTGTTACTTTACTGAGTCACTGTCTCGAGACCAGACATTCTGTTGAATAGTCTAGGTTCCTGGTCTAGGTTTTACTCGCTCTTAAAAGAACAGAGGGATTTTCTTCTAACTTTCTGTGCGTTGCTTTTGTTTCCCCACAAAGACAAGCTACAAAGACAGTGACTTTCTTTTTCTCCCGGACCAGTACCATGTGGTGACCCTTGTGAAAGGAGGGGATTGCAGTCTGTGACCCAGTCAGCTGTCACCACCAAGAGTGCCCCAGCAAGCTGGGGACAATTGCAACAGTGGTCCAAAATAAACTGAGGTCTTAAGGCGAAGATTTTGTCTTCCTCAGCTTCGCATGTGTTTTCATCTTTTTTTTTTTTGCCCCCTCTCTCTCTCTAATTACAGACAGCTAAAGCCAGATCCTACTCCTCTGGTGACGTCTCGCTGTAATGTCTTCCAGAATGATGAGTTTGATGTTTTCAGTAGGGATTCAGTGGATGTTTCTCGGATACAGAAAGGCAAGCGGTAAGTATCACCTGCCCTTAATTAACACTGTCAGGAGGAAAAAATATCAATGAACTTGCAATTTTACTTCTGTTATAAGCATCCTGTTACAGGATTTCTTTGGGATATTTTTAGGGCAGGAGCTAAGGTTTACTAAAAGCATTTCCCACCTGATTTCTTTTTCCCCCAGGAAAGTAATTTTTTTTTTTTTAAATTATTTCCTCTGTACATGGTTAGAGACTGCTCTGCCAACCTCATTTGTAATGACTGGTGCTTGCTTCTTGCTTTTCATGTTAAATTTATACTGAAAAGCAACCATCTCTACTACCCTGAGGTCATGACTCAGAACAGACATTAGGCAACGATTTGTTTCAGAACCAGCTGCAATATCAGTATCCAACTACACTCAAAATCTGGTAAACTCAGTACCCTTGGCTGTTCCGTTGCTGTATGTGTGCTGCAGAAGGGCTTTTCCTTCACTTTTTCCCTGGCTTGGCATTTTGTTCTGTGCCACTCTGTGCAAACTAAGGTTAGAGCATTTGGTATTGCCTTGGTGGCTCCCACCAGTGTTAACTGCACTTGTAAAACAGGTGATGTATTTCAGATCCCCTCTTTTCTCTCATCAGCCAAGTACGAGCTCTATGATGATGTGTCTTTACATGGAAGGTCAATGAAATTCTGGCTGCAGGTTGGACCGTGTGGCTCTCAGCTGCAAAGCTGCATCAGACTGGCAGAAGAAAATAATTTCTCACCCAACAGCCAAACAGCTTTTCAGCAGCAGCACTCTAGCATTTATCCTGGCTTGGCTGGACAAGAAAACAGTTTATTTTCTGGGCAAAATAATGACTTCTGAAGTGCCTATAACTCAGAATTCAGAGGTACAGTCCTTCTCCCTCCTCATATATCCCCCTGCTTGTGCAGGTTGTCACACCACCTTGTCAGCCCTCAGCCTGTGCCCAGGCATGCTCAGCTGTCTCCCAGCTCTCCTAGAGTTGTGGGACTTGGGGTGTTTGTTTGTTTGTTCTTTCCTTGTGTGGGTGGTTGTGTAAGGTTGGACTCCTCAGATTCAGGCCAGTGACCCCAAGGGAGTTGGGCCAGGGAAGTTGGACTCCAAAGGTCTCTTCCAACCTCAATCGTTCTGTGATTCTCTGATCACCGACAGAGCTCCCAGGTTGCAGGTTGTCCCTGAGCTGAGCTCGGGGCCCTTGCTCCTTACCATGCTTGCCGTGTTCCACCTGCTCCCGTGGCTTTGTTGCCTCCAGGGAGGATGTGTCACCTTCTTCTCTCCTTGAGGAAGCTGCCATCTCTTCTCTTGGACTGTTACTTCACCTCTTAGGATTATCCTCCCAGTGATGCTGCTGTCCCTGGTGTAGTTTGGCCTCCCTCGGGCTATGTCTCCCTTTCAAAACAGTTGTTTTACGTGGAGAAAGCTCTCCTTGCTACAGACTACAAACACTTTAACTCTTTTTTGAGGTGATTTTTAACATCTGAAGGTAAGTACCTGGAATCAGCTATGTCTACCCTTTGCCCAAGGCTGACTATATCAAAGCATAAGCTATAGCTTATTTGTTCTCTCTAGTATTTAATGCTTGAAGCTCCATAAATGTGAAATGTGTTTTTCAGCAGTAAAAGTGTAACTTCCTCTGTGGTTCTTGTTTTGCAAGCAAAAAAAAAGATACTTTACCCCAGCTTCTGCATACTAGCGTTCTTCTAGCCTAGTTTCAGACCTGCACTGGATTCGAAATGTAACTGTCTTCCCTGCTGTCACCTCTCTCAAAATGTTCTCTCTCCAAATTGTGCTTGTGTTTAAAGTGATGTCCCTGCTAAGCAGGATCTTGCAGTAATGCTTAAGGAGCTGGGCCGAGCTGGGTCCTGTTGTGCTTGCCCCTATCCAGACGGATACAAACGGTTTGGGGCAGGGCCGGTTAACACGAAGGAGAAAGCCACCCCAGTAAGAGAGGAAAAACAAGCACCCAGAAATGAGTGTAACAGGACACACATGGTTCTCTGCCAGTCCTGGGAAGTGATCGCTGCTGCCTGTGCCCCTCCAGCTGTAATCACCAGCTAAACGTGGCTCCTGAAGTCGGAGCAGATCCTCGGTGCCGGGGGACCAGCATTATCACAGTTTCTCCTGGAATCAGTGGCTACCTCAGCTCTTTGCAGCACCGCTGCAGCCATCAGACCAGCTCACAGGAAACAATTATCAAGTGTTTAATTCTGTCTCGTGCTGAATCCCGACAGAAGATGTTATTCAGTATGTGTGAATTAGCCACATGGTTTTTAGGGCCCATTTTGCAGCTAAATTCAGACATGTAACAGAATGAGTTATGGAAGAGAAAGAAAGCAAACCTCTCTATCATGTTATCTTGGTCGGCGATGTTTAACAAAAATCAGCCTTCTTGGCTTGTCTTTGCAGTGCTTGCTGCTCTGTCATCCAAGTCTGATGATCCTTGGTACCCTGAGTATCTCTCTTGGGCAGGTTCTTCCTCTAATAACATTCACATCTCAAGCAGATCATTGATGCTGGTTTCCTCTAGACCTGGAGAGCTGCAAGATGTCCTGGGAAGAGCTGGAAATGAAATTCCCCCCACCTTTGATTCAAGCTCTCCTGGTTGATGAGCACTTGAGTTTCCTAAAACCTTGTTTGCGATGTAGATGTAAAATGTGCTTGGCTGATCTGAAGGATGGAGAGTTTATGCTGTGCTGCTTGAGACACAGCATCTCAGTGGCTGTTTTTGAATACCTTTCTCAAATTTCTATTTCTTGGCATTCCCTCTCTAAAATAGCTACAGCTTCCTTGCCTGATCAGTGTTTTACAAATTACGTTTAAGGATTGTACGTGCAGTGAATCGCGACAGGCTGGATCAGAAGTGCGAGTCTACTCTTTGTTCTGCTTTTCATTCTTCATCTTGCTTATTCGAATCCTTCCTTGCCGCACGAGTAATTTTTTGGCTCTCCCTCGCCGTGTTCATGTTTTGCATCTCACATTTCCGAATTACATTTGTTTTGCTCTTTGCCTCCACCGAGGCGCACGTGTCCGTGCGGCACCTGCCTGGCTGCAGCCCTGCTCCCTGATTTGCAGCTCTGTGCTACCGCAGTGAGCCAGTTCTGCAGCGCCGTGTTAGAGGGCACTCTGGGCCCTGCCGAGCCGCCTTGGGTGGAAGCGTTAGCCCTACCAACCTGCCGTTCAAGATTCATGGCCCTTCTCATGTTGTCTGGATCTTGGCCAAACTTCAGCTTCAATATAATTGTGTTGGGCCTCTTGTAAAACCTCCCTTTCTGTCTCCAGGGCTAGTGGCAATCTCCAGCTCCTGTTCTTATCTGCTGCATAATCTTGCTGGGCTTTTATTTAAAAACTGCTCTGCTCCATGCCAAAGTGACTGTTTTTAGTAGCCAGAGAAACGTTACATCTCAGGTCGAGGGCAAATAGATGGTGCTTGCGGAGTTTGACATGCGGCTTCTATTGCTTCAGTTTTCACTTACTACAGGAAAAACATATCTATATGGAAGATGTTGACACTGCCTTTCTCTTTCTGCCACTCCCTTTGCATGCCGTGTGTGCAGGAGGGAGAAGGACACGACCAGGAGTCTCCTCAATGACAAGCGCCTGATTGCGGAGCAGAGGGAGCGCTACAGCCATTACAGCGTGATCGTGGAGGAGATTCCTGTGCAGCAGGGAGAGGCTCAGCTCTACAGGGAGGACTACGAGGACGAGTACGATGACACTTACGATGGAAACCAAGTGGGGGCCAATGATGCTGACTCGGATGATGAGCTGATCAGCAGGAGGTAGGTGTTGTGGCCTGAAAACACGGGAAGTTGATGGGAGCTGCCGCCTGGAGTTACCTAGTTTGCCCAGACCTATTCAACACTGAGTTTTGTTCTGCTCCTCAATGAGGGATGTGGGTGCTCCAAACCATCCTTTTTCTTCTGCTGCTATTTTTTTTTTCTCCCTAACCTGCGGAGAGAGGCGTTTGGATTTCCTTCTCCCCGGTCGATAGGGAGCTTTGCCATGGCGGGCAAGCGGGAGGTTCTCGGGCTTCCACTTTCCTTGTCTGCGAGACTTGGCTGTTACCTCAGTTCAGCATCCGGTTCTAAAGGGGCTTTGTGCTGAAACTTGCACACTGCAGCACTTCTGCCTGGAGGATAATTATCCTCCAGCAGAGGAAAATGAGCTATTTTGAATAATCAGGCTTGCATGGAACTGGGCAATGTAAAGTAGAATGACTGCTTAGCAAGAAAAACTTAAATTTCGCAAAGTGTGTGAGCGGACTGTTATTCCTTGCCAGTCCCTTCGGTCATCTCCTGGTGGGACCTGTCTGTGATCCCCAGCCTGTGATGCCCTGCGCGTGCGCTCCAGAACAGCTGGCAGTAGGTGGCACTTAGCATCCAGGAGGCAAGGAGTTAGTAATGGGACTCACAGAATATTTGTTTTAGAATTATGACCCAGAGATAGAAAGCTATCATTTAAAAGCCGGTTTAGCATTTCTGAGAGTGACCTTCTAAATTCTGTTGTGATTTATAAGAGCACTTTCAGGAAGCAGGAATTGTAAAATATTGCAAAGATGTCACCATTTCTAGCCTTAAGTCAAAATGCATCTTTGGTGCCTCCCTTTGCCCTTTTTTTCTCCTTCCCTTGTTTTCCCCCTGTAAATTGTCATGAGATTTTTGCATTTAAGCACGCTTTTTGTGTGTGTGGTTGGCCTTCCCTCTTACCTGCACAAAGATGCTCAGTGCCATCTGCCTTCTAGAGATTCAGTGGGAACAGTTAATGAATGTCACTGCTGCAAATGAGACCTATAGGCCTGAGGGGAGCAGAGACTCCTCTAGTCTTATATTTTTTAAGATAGTGGAATGATGGATCTAAATTCCAAAAGAATCTCAAAAAAAAAGAAAAAAAAAAAAACACCTTCTGCCCCACACACATTTAAGAAGAGCTATAGGAATGTTGGTTGATTTATTTTTCCTCCAGGCCCTTTCCAGTGCTCTATACAACTAGGGTGAATCATAGAGAAGTCAACCAAACTTTAAGTACTTCCCCTCTGCATGAAACGGGGGCTCCACAGATAACTGCTGGCCAGTTGGGCAGTGTTAAAGTACAGCGCTTCCTGCGTGTCAGTTTTTCTGCTACATTTAAGCATGAGGAGTGAGGGTTTGTGCAATAGATGCTTCCTGACTGGTGGGCTAAAGCTAAGCAAAGTAAGAATAAATTCCAGCGCTTCTTACTAATGCTTTGTGGCTCCCCTTCTCCTAGAGGAGACAGTTGTTTCTTTGGAGAAATTTTCTTGTGAGGTTTCAGGTTTTTCCTGATGATGTTACGCTTTTTGTATTATTATTCTTAGCGTCATTGTTGTTGTTGTATTCTGGTAAAAACTTCCGAGTGAACATTCCTTAGTGAAGAATCTCCACGGGTGCTAATTGCACCAGGAGGTTAAATGTGTCAGCAGCTGCTGGGTGTCCTTCTTTCCAGAAGCAGCAAACCTGGTGAGTTGGTGGATTCTAGCTTGTGAAGGATGTGATGCCCGACGAGGAGGATGTGCTGTTCAGCAAAATGCTTGCAGCTGTGTGCTCGTCATCTTTCACTGATCATGTCTAAACTCTCAGGCCATTCACGACTCCTCAAGTCTTAAGACCCAAAGGGCAGGAGGATGGACAAGACGAGGAAGAAGAGGAGGAGGAAGAAGAGGATGAAGCTGAAAAGGAAAGAGCTAAGGTGACATTTAAGTGTGTGGTTGGAGTTGGGTTAAGATTTCTCATAATTTGCTTCGCCTGTTCAGCGTCTCCCAGGGATGATATGGAGGAGGGTTCCTCTTCCAAAGCGCATGGGTATTTCAACATTGGCAGGGAGACCGGGCTGTTTGTCGGAGTGGCTGGTTCCTTTTGCAGTAGGCTGGACTGTGAAATATCCCAGCTACGACTATCCACTGCCTCCCAAGTTGGCTCCACAGGAGTGATGACACCCCATGGAGAGGTTTACATGTCCCGCTCCCTTCCTCTTCCCCACTCCCTTCCCCTTCCCTTCTCTCTCTCAAAGTAGTAATGCTGATGGTTTTGCTGCCAGATGTGGGATGTGGGAAGAAGTCCCACTCCGATTTTCTGTCAGGTTTTGTGTCCAAAGCCTCGGATCTCAACCCTGCTGGCTTGGCCAGAACAGACGAATGAGCTCTGCACTCCATGACGCAACAGCTTTGCCCTTGCTCCAACCCTTTGAGTAATGCTGATGAATTCACTGCAGCGCTGATGGTTTTTCCTTTCTTCCCATCACAGGACCATTTTGTGCAGGACCCAGCCGTTTTGAGGGAGAGAGCTGAAGCCAGGCGGCTGTCGTACCTGGCAAGGAAGGGGTAAGTCAGGATCTCCCTCTCTTGGACGAACCCTTGGCTCTGCTGTAGCTAACAAGTGGGTTGCTACTTCGTTGAGTACGGGAGGATTGATTAGCTAGCTTATTGCATGTGCCAGCTGATGCTATTTCAGCTATTGCAGAAAGCTCATGCCTCAGGGAGCTGAGGCTCAGAGCTGCATGGCTGAATTCCTCCCATCCTTTTTTTTTCCCCTCAGAATCTCTGTATTTTGTTCCCAAAGTGTGTAATGTGCCTGTTCTGATGTCCTTTTTTCCCACATATTCCAGGCACAAGCATGACAGCTCGGCCGTTGTTGGGAACGCGAAGGGACACGGGCAGAATCGGGAAACGGTGCAGGAACGAAGGAAGAAGGAAGCAAACAAAAGCACAAGAGCGAATCACAACCGGCGAGTCATGGCTGACAGAAAGCGGAATAAAGGCATGATTCCCTCCTGAAAGACTCTCGCCCGGGTTTCGCAGCATCGCCAGCACTCAGCGGAGTGGGCGGTTGTGCTGGGGTCCCTTGGCCCTCCCTACCGTCGGGGCCCGGGTGCTGTGGTTCCATACCCGACACTTCATCTTGCTGCGGACTCGCACGCTCTGCGGGAGGGTTGTCCCCTCGTCAAAACTGCCCACCAGGCAGGTTGGCTGCTGCTACGCTTAGAGAGGGGAACACGTGTGACAGTGGGCCACACCTGTGCTGCCCTGGACAGGCTACACAAGCTGTACATTTCCTTTTTTACTATTTATAATTCTGAGAACTTCTATTTTCCTACTGGCTCTTTGTGCCCTCGCTGTAACTACAAGGGGGCTTCTAGGCCAGCAGCTGCCAACCCTGAGAGCAACGGCGTGACCTGCAGCTTCCCTGGAGCAGCTCTGGCAGCTCCCGGCTCTGCTGAAATGCCTTATCCTGCAGGAAAACCTGCAGGAAAACACTTGGGCTATTGCAGCTGCTCATGCACACTTGGGAGTTCAAAGTGAATATGAATGTAATTCTGTCCCTCAGGTGAGGTGTGTGAAAATAGAACATGCAAATAAATGATTTAAATCTTTTAGCTGGTGTTTTAGGCTCTTGCAAACTGCAGCAATCTTTAAGCTCGAGGAATCTTAACCAGCCCTTTAATGTGCTGTGTAGCTGCAGGCAGTGAACTCCGCTTGCTGTTTGGTGTCAGTTCAGTGAAATGAGATTTAGCCACACCCACTGAGACTACAGATACTTGAAAATCAGCATTAAGGTGTCCTAAGCGAGATGACAGAAGTATGGAAATCATTGCTGAAGGCAGCAGGGTCGGAGTCCCCGGAGAGCTGCCTCCTCAATAACTGCTTGTCACACTTGGTGAAGCAGAACTCCCCTGATCATCATGTTCGCTGTTACCAAGGCTGGGAGCTAATAGTAAATAGATTTGTTGCTGCTGAAGGGACTTCTCTTAAGGACCGTCTTTGTTAGCAGTCACTCCCTGCATACTGAGACACTAGTTATTGAGTTTACTTTGTAACTTATTTGTAAGGTGCTCAAAGGCCGTGACAATAGCAGCTACACTGGGCCCAGAGGAGGCTGGTTGCAGGTTGGCAAAACTACTCAATTCACTTTAGTCACAGGGTATCAGCATGTTTTTAAAGGTAAACGGGCTCTGTTTGGCCCTTTCCCTCCCTTCATTGGGTGTTATTCTAGTACTGCTAGATAACGTAGAACAGAGGAAGCTGCTTGGGGCTGGTGCTCCCCAAGCTGCACAGATTAACACTGTATTTCACAGCACCAGAGCTCTTGTTTTGGAGTGAAGCAAGTGCTCCTTTTCCCTTGAGCACTGCAGAAGGAGCTTTTGTATGAAGCTCTGGGGGCTCTACCAGGAGTCCTGCTGCCCGACCCGCCAGTGCTGGAGCCGTTTCCAAACGGGCAGGACCAGCTGTCACCAGCCAGGCACATCAGCCCCGTCCGCAATGCTGCAGGCACACGTTGTCTCTCTGCAGCCTAGTGCTGTCCAACACCTCCAGGCCAAGGCAGAAGGGAAGTGCATTTACCCCTCCTCCAAATCTGTTGCCAAGGGAAATTACTTGCCAGGATAACCAACTCCCTGCTCGTTTATAGCTCCTGTTCTCTAAACCAAGAGCTTCATTTACTCCGTGCCAGCCGGCTACAGCGCTCTCCTCCCTACTCCTAATATTGCATTCATGTTTAGTTCTTGCTTTTAAGAACCTGCAAATCTCTATCACCCCCTCAGCACCGTGTCAAGCTGTCAGCTCTGCAGCCAGCACTCATAGCAGGGCAGGCACTCCTAGAGCCTATGAGATTATTCCAGGTTTCAACCCTTCCTCCTGTTTCCATAAAAGCACTGCTGGGAGGGTGAAGACTGCTCTTGTATTTTTTTTACTCAAAAACAAGCACAATCTTTTAAACCCTCTTAATATTCAGAGTAAATGTTTTGCTCCTCAAAGACCTAGCTCCAAGCACAGTAAAGTGCTGCTTTCATTATCACAGTCTCTAACCTGCCCTGCCTCATCTGCTAAAACCCATTTGTCACTAGCAAGAACAAAGAGAAATGTAACTTGGAGGTTGTAGAGCACCCTCGAGGTTACAGTAGGGGAAACTGTGTAAGTCTGTCAGCCAAATCTTTATACTGCCACCCAAGAGCCCCAAGTGATTCTAATAGTCTCATTACCCCAAACAGCATCTTAGTAGATTTACCTGGCAAAAAGTGTGCAAAATGACCACAGAAAAGAGCAGGGATGGACCTCTCAGTGAAATTAAGTTCATTAAATAATCCTTACGTCTTCTCAGCCGCTCTGCTTTGAGCATAAAGGACTGGGAGAGGCTCGGAGGGAAGCCTGGTGAAAGAGTCTAGGCAGCAAATGCAAGAAGATACAAAGAGAGAGGAGAGAGATCTACATCCCATTTCACTAAGTTTGGACAGAAGGAAAATTACAGCCCCCTTCCCCTTCTGAGAAGCGCTCGGCTCAACACGCCTGCTTGCCAGGCAGGAGTCGAGGGTGCTGTGAGCAGCCTGCAGCTGTATTTGAAGTCTTTTACACTGCCCTGAAAATAAGGCTTAGGGCCATATTTAAACATTCATTCTGTCTCCTAGATAAGAAAATACAAGCAGAGCAAAGGAAAGTCAGATGCACACATAAGCATGAGACACAGGCTGAGAATTTATTTTTTAAACACAAAAAGTTTCAAAACCGCAGCAGAAGTCCTTGAGTCCATCTAGTTCCCATAGCAGTAGGTGGCCAATATACTCTGGCGTGGAGCTGTTCAAGCAGGAACACATTTCCAGTTTGCACAACTGGTCTCAGGAGATCCAATCCTTCTCTGCAGCATTTCTGACCACCTCAGGACACCTCCTGCTGCTGTTTCAGTCTTCACTTGTCTCATACTTGTGCTTGATGTGTTTCCACAGTTTCTGCACACCAAGACAAACAAACAAAACACGGACAGTCATCTCAGCCATCTCTTCAGTGGTCCAGAGATAAAGACCAAGTTTCACTTTAAAAATACAAGTATTCACAATGCAGATGTCAGTAACAGGAGAAGCAGAAGAGCAAAGCTGTGTCAAAATAAACCCCTAAATTCCACTAGTGTAAATGACACCTTGAAAACAGTTATCCTGGGCTTTTCTGCTGTGACTGAGTCTACTCTGTTGCACAGTAGCCAGCAAGGACCCCCAAACAAGGGTTTCAGGAGGAACAGCTACTCCCTAGCTGAGATCCATTTGCTCACAAAGCTGCTTCCCAGAGCAGACTGGTTGGAACAGAACTGATCTCACTCCTACAGCCTCCCCTTCTCCCTCCACCCTCTCAACCTTCTTTGCAGCCTCATTCCACCCGCTGATGCTGCTGTGCCTGAGTTTCCCACCGTTACTACAGGACCTTGGAGAAGCACCTGGACAGAACCCTCTAAGGTCGCAAGGACACAGAATAAACACAGAGGGAAAACACAGCCATCATCCTACGTCTCCTATTCTCACTGCTCTCCTGCGCTACCAAAGCAGAGGTTATTACAGTATCCTGGTTGCTTTAGTCTCCTGTTTGGACCAGGAGACATTTTGGCCCCAAGAAGCACAGGCTGAGTGGGAAACTCCTTATTCCAGACACCAAAACCCACAGCAAGGAGGGACTAAGACCGCTACGGAAGAGCAGGCGAACTCCTTGTCTTCCGCTTTGCTCCGGACAACCCTTTAAGGTTTTCAAAATACGTATACTTGTCCCCTCCATTACTTAGATTTCAATCCCCTAGTGAAAAAAAAAAAAATAACGCATAGAAAAATAACGTAAATTAAGTTATATACATATATATATATACACACGCGCGCGCTTTTTTTCCCCCTCCTTTTGCCCTTGGCACAGAACAAGAACCGCGGCGCCTC
>JAWLRI010000072.1:1227296-1257322 GCA_034781795.1 Crypturellus tataupa
ACCCTGCACTTGTCCTTGTTGAACCTCATGAGGTTCCTCTCTGCCCAACTCTCCATCCTGTCTAGGTCCCTCTGAATAGCAGCGGGAGTGTCGGTCGGTCCTCCCTGTTTGGTATCATCTGCTAACTTGCTGCGGGTGCACTCTGTGCCCTCGTTCAAGGCATTGATGAACAAGTTGAACAGCACCTGAGCCAGTACTCTCCCTCGTGGGACACCACTGGTCACAGGCCTCCAACTGGACTCAGCCCCATTTATCACCACCTTCTGGGCTCTGCCATCCAAACAGTTCTCAATCCACCTGACTGTCCACTCATCTAACCCACACTTCCTGAGCTTCCCCAGGAGGATGTTATGGGAGACTGTGTCAAAAGCCTTGCTGAAGTCAAGGCAGACAACATCCACAGCTCTCCCATCATCCATCCAGTCAGCCACCTCACCTTAGAAGGCCATTAAGTTCGTCAAACACAACTTTTCCTTGGTGTATCCATACTGACGACTCCCAATCACCTTTTTTTTGACATGCCTAGAGATGGTCGCCAGCATGAACTGCTCCTTCACCTTTCTAGGGACAGAGATGAGGCTGACCGCATTTGAGAAATCAAAACCTAAAATATATGACACCCTAGATTGCCATGAATTAAAAAAAAAGCTTTTTAATATTGATATCCATAAACAACAACTTACCTGCTGTCTGTGCAGGGTTTATTCCTATTCCATCTAAAAAAAAGATTAAATTTTTAATTGGTGAGGAGAAGGAAAGAAAGAATAGGAAAATAAGTATCAGAACAGTTTTTATACTAAACTGACAACTTCAAAAACATAACATGATAAAAAATAACCTATCTAGCTATTACATCAGTCCTTCGAGCAGCTATTTCTTATAATAAAAAATAGTCATTAAAGTGTTAAGAAAACTTTAGCATAGAAAACTCAAGTTATATGCTAGGACAAAAACGACTCAAATTAGTAAGTGGTTTAATCCCTTCCACAAGCAGTATAAATAGTGGTGCAATATTATTAAGTTCAGTCTGCAGTCGGTGCAGTTTGTGGAAGGCATTTCTTTTTAAATCAGTATCTCTTAACGGAAAGTACAAAATTATACTCTTACCATTTGTTATAATGGCACTTGTTGCAGCAGGAACTTTGAACTAAAGGAAATAAGACAAAATACCATAAGAGAGAGAGAATTAAAATTGAAAATATATAGGGAATACTCAAACTAATTTTAACTAATTATATCTGGTTTGGAAAAAAATATCCAATTATTTTTATTCATTACATAAAGTTCCCCAAACTTAAAAACTATCAGCTTTGACTACACCACATATGAAGAAGCAACTGAGAAAACAAAAAACGAACTTCTGGAAAGCATACCTGTTATGTCAATTACCTTGAAGAAGTAATATTTAGAGAAAAGACTAAGAAAATAGATGTCAAAATCTCTCAAAATAAAACTAATCTTACACACAATCTTACACCTATAACAAATGCATATACTCATATGCATTCACTTGAGTGCTCCTGACATATAAGCATTTACAAAATCAGAAGTTTGTGCAAAGAGATTACATGTTGGGGGGGAAAAAATATCTGATGTAAAAACAGAATCTACACCAAGAAAATAATTTTAATCATACAAAACAAACTCAGTGAGCACTTAGTATCTACTGCCATCACAAAGAACATCTCAAAGAGAACTTCTTGTTCCCCTAATTGTGAACAGAGGGTAGCTGAACTAGAATTGGTTTAAATCAAATTCCCATATATATATCCTCAGCTCTCTTTGGACCTCTCCCAATTGCAAGCATCTATACATCCTTCTCTTTATGTTGCATTAAAGAAAGGAGTTAGTTAAGAAATTACTAAATATTTCCCAGGAAGGAGTGTAGAGCTCTCCCATCTGCTAAACACTTACACCATCATTAGAAAGTGCAGTCATTAACTGTTTTCCCCATTATCTGGTAGTTCATCTTAATATTTTGAGCTCTAATCTGCAGAAACTCTTTGCACTTGCAGTATCTAAAGCTCATAGTAATTGTACTTGAATGCAGTACTTTATTTTTAGCATACTGAAAAACACTTGTGTTGATTTGTGTGATCTCTGATCAGACCCAAAAAAGTCATCTGAAACCTTTTCACTTAATCTCTCTCAGCTTTTTATCCATTTCAGTTAAATAATGTCACTCTCTCTTCTTGTAGGATAGCCTGAAAACATTAATATTGGCAAAAAGATAATCATACATTAGTTACCAGCGTTAGTATACAAAGGTCCATGAATAAAGTAACAAATCTGTTTTCCAAGAAAGATTTCTTGTAGCTCACTAGTTTTGTGTTTCTTGGCAATCTTGGCAGTTTTTAACTTTTTTTTACATAATAGGAGGAAATATAAGGTTTGAACATTGAGTTATTATTATTGTCAATCATTTAAATCCTGTTTCCTGGAAGGAGTTCATCTCTAGTTCAAATATCAAAGGAATAAAACACAAAGAAGATATCAAACAAGCTAGCAAACATACAGTTAATATTTATTTTTCAACAAATAGGTTTCTCTCATAAATAGGTGATACCACTTATATCTCATCCTATATCATCTAACAAAAAAAAAGTATAATCTCTAATATGTTGAGCGCCTCTGTTCATTTATTTCCATTTCTCTTGATACATGACAACCCATGAATGCGAAGGATCACTCTTCAGGAGGAGAACCTATCTAATGCAGTCACCCTATGTGCATGGGAGAATGGTGTAGCAGTCATCTAGGAAAACAGACTGAGTAGTTAAGACAGTCTTATTGTTTCATATGATAGATACTGTGTTAGGACAGGATGAAACACTTAGTCTAAAAGCTCTGGGCCAAACAGCAAAATCTTTACTACATTTGGTTTTTGGCCAACCACTACAGTGAGAAAGATCACAAGAGTAATATATGAATGGAAATTAGCACTGGAAATAATTGCATGTGATTTGGGTGAAAAATCATTTATATATTTTGTTTGATCTAAGTAAAAAAAATCCTTCCTATACTTGTTAAGTGTACATTTCCAATGCTGAAAATACACAAGACTTTCATGAGTGAACTTAAATGGGTATTCAAGGGTCAAAGAAATAACATATTCATCCTGTAATCTCTGGTTGGCTCTGAAACCAGAACGGGTAACAGGGTAACAAAGTACCCAACCCCACCCCCTATCCCAAACTCACCAAACTTTCAAAAGAGCTCATGAATCAATAACGAAGGCGATCGCACAACTTTCTGTAGTGCTAAGAAGTAATTTGATTGTTGATATTAACAAATGTACAAGTGAGAGAGGCTAATCTTATGCCAAGAATTACACGTCTTCCTTACTTTTTAAAAAGAAAATAATAATCTCCTACAATAAATTCAGTTCCTTTTGGAGCAATAAAAGCAGATAAGTATCCAAATACAGTATTTTAGCACCAATTGACAACAATGTTAGAGTAAAAAATATACACATTTTTAAAATTATTCTTATGAAGCAACAAGATGTAATTTTATTTACTGGAAATGATGACAATTTTGATAATAAAAACCTCTCACGCTTATAAAATTAAATACTGTGCAAATGCATACTACTCAGGGAATATGCACTAAAAAAAAATTTGAAAGGTAAATAATATAAAACACAAATTCTACATGAAACATTGACACTGCCACAATTTATTGTGACAGCTGTGAAGAAACTTATAAATACATACAAACTGAACAGTACCCTATACCCTGTGTATGTTTTTATATATAGTCTATAAGACACATATGCGAAGAAGGAGAATTCAAAGAGTTAAATTTGTATTACACAAAATATCACATTCAAATAAGTTAGGAAATCCACTAAGGCTTAACAGCCAAAAGTTCCCCAAATTAAGTCCCCTTTTGCCCCAACGGCTCTACAGACTCAGGAACAGGCATTGAATTGCATATTACAAAAAGTACACTCATTCCCAAGAAGGAAGCCAAGACTTTTCCCCCTTCTATTTACAAAACATTTTGTCCTGTCTCGCCTCTCAGAGACATAAAAGATTCAGTAACACAACAGTGACAACTAAAACCAAAATTATAATCTGAAGAAAAATCAATTATGTGTTTCTTTCATTAGTTTCTATCTAGCCCTCACCCAGGCAGATACAAAAGCATAAGTGTTTTAACATTGTTTTAGGAGGAAAAAGAGAAGCATCATTTGTACTTTGATTAAGTATATATATACATATATATGTGTATGTATAGATAGATAAATATAGGCATTTAATACAATTACACAAGAGCTCACTAACAATAATAGGCTCTTTTCCATTCCATAACACATTTTCTATTTTTTTTTTCAAGCATCCAGAACTCATATATAATTCCTCTGTAAAAATGGGTGATCCAGTTCTCTGAGGTCCCAAGGACACTCAAAATACTAACGGAACGCTTTGCTAAATGGAGATATATAGACATCCCCTTTCTAACTGCACTTCAGAGAGCCGCATCACTGACTGTAACGTCAGGTCTTGAATCTGGCCGCTCCGAACAGGCCGCAGTAATGACCATGTCCACACACATCGGGCAGCAGGATGGCCGCATACGTCATGCTGAATTAACCACTGCTCTTCTCAAGTAAAAAGTCGCGGTTTTGGGAAATATGTAGAGAGTTTAGGAAATTGCCATTCTCTACTTACTTCTTCCGCGGCAAACTTCAATACCGCTGTGAATGGGGTGCTTTCGGGCACGCTCAGCCTGAAATAAAAGGTGACATTTTTTCGATCGGATGTAGATAATTTATAGCATAAGCGACAAACTACTTCAACCACCAAGGGCACCGCGTGCCGCTTCACACGGCGGGGCCGGAACGCTGTTTGGGCTCTGGGGAGCGCCCGGCGGCGGCCCCCCGCACTCACACTTTGTAGGGCAGCCGCGGGTCCGAGGTGAGCGTCACTTTGAAGGTCACCTTCGACCTGCGGGGACGAGAGCGCGCGGTGAGCGGGGCCGGGCGCGGCGGGGCAGGGCCCGGCGGGGGCAGGGGGCGCCGCGGCCGCCGCTCTCCCTGCCCGGCCGCACCGGCTCCTCGGCGGGCAGAGGGACCCGCTGCCCGCACGGTCCCGGCGGTGCTGGGGAGGGGGCCAGGCCTGGGCGCAGGGAGGGACGAGCGGCGCCGTAAAGGGGAGGAGCGGTGGGGCGGGCTCCACCTTGGAGTCTTCCTTCCCTCAGCACCACTCGTGTAAACTCAGTAACTACATTGAGCAGCTCCTCGAGTGACGCCTGTGCTGGTCCTCCACTGGGCTCCTCGGAGTTTGTTTTCCGGCTGCCCAGTCATTTCTCTTTATTCACGTTTGGGTCTCCGCATGCAGCTGCTACAGTGATTTCCAGGGCTGTGAGCGGAGGTAGAGGCCAAGAGGTGCCTATTGCAGCCCAACAGGCTGCAGGGGAGTCTAATGCACCATGCGTAGACAAATCCTCCCCCCAGCTCATAAACTACCACCACGAGGTTTGGGGGTGCTGGGGCTAGGTTGATGTTCGTCCTGAATCAAGCAGGTGGCTCTGGGCTGGCGTGGGGCACGGTGGAGATCAGAGCCTGGCCCTCCGTCACTGTGGCAGGACCTGCTGCTTTCTCACTTGTTCCCACAGAGATATGAGCATGTGTAAATGGGCAGCTGAGTGCCATAAGCCTGACACTTGGATTTAATTAACTTCGCATCTGTCTGGATGTCCAAAGCGTCTAGAAGAGTCCCGAGCCTGGACCAAAAGGCAGCAGGAAATTGAGGTCAAGACTCCAAAGCAATTTTCAGAGTTCAGCACAGAGCAAATCAGTTAGACCCAGACCAAACCGTGTCTGCTGGATGCCCCTTTCTGGGTCACCTTCCCTCTCCTTGGATTTCTGTCCCCATCCTGAGGAAATCAGTGAAAGGGCCTGTGGAGAATCCTAAAGAAAAGCTGCAGCGAGTTGGGCACTGGAATACTTTGAGCATTATTTGAGAAGTGAAAATGTAAGGATATGCATACGAGATAATGCCTTGAGTTGTATCAGGCACCTAGGATGAATGAGTGGAACACCTGCCAGACAGTTAAACCATGGTATTTCTTAAAAAAGATTGCTCCGACATGCTTGAATTGAAGGCTTTTTTAATATATAGTTTTAAGCATTGAGGTAGAAGGGCAAAGCCCTGCGTTTTGTATTTGAATTTATGCAGAAGGACTTTTAAGCTGACACAAAGTCTGTTTGAAATCATTTATGGCTATATAAGAGTCCAGGGGCTTATTTGCCCGAATTCAATTGCAAACTAGGGTCTAAAAATGTTAAAAGGAAATGGCCAAGCTAAAACAGTTCTTCATAAAACAGCTACACTTACTTTGTTTCATAATGAGTGAAATGGATTTGATTTAAAAAAAAACTCTGTTTTTAACTGAATAACACTCTCTGTTTACTGTTTGAGCCATCGGGGAAAATGGAAATAGGTTAGAAACAGTGCTTAGAAACAGTGTTTGTTCCTGCGTATGAGTTTGGTGCAAAAAAAATGCCCTAGATTGCTGATACTGCAGAGAGTTGGTAGAATCCAGCCAAAATAATCCATGCAACTGAATTCTTAACAAAGATGGAAATAAGTAATGTAATTTTCTGAAGGGGGATTTCTGGGAGAATCTGATGCTCCTCTAATTGCTTCTTTTTGTTTGTTTATTTAATTTTTTTATTCCATTCATCCTCTACAATTGCATTGAGAATTTGGGTGTCCCACCGTGTCGGGTGTGGGATCTGACTGCCTCAAATCCACAGTCCTCCCGTGTTGTTGGGGAGGAAAGGGTGAGCGGCTTCTGCAATTACCGGCATCAGAACGATGAAAGTGGAAGTTTGAAACGTGAATTTGTAGGCTGGCTGCCACTCTTCTTTGCAGACAATTCCCACTGAGGTCTGGGAAAACTCATTGGGTGGGGGGAGGCTGCTGCAGAATCTCATTTATTTTCCTGATTCACTGCAGCTGCTCCTGTGGAGATGGAGCGCAGGAATCAGTAGCTGAAATGAGAAGCTTTTATTTCATCAGCAGCTTCTCAGGAGACCACGACATGAGATGTGAGAGGGATTTTTCCATACTTAAAAGCCAAAGCAAAGCCTTCCCATGGACCCGCGTGCTGGAGACGGAGGGTAACAGTGTCCCTGCAGATTCTGGCACTGGCTGTTGCCTACCAAGCTGCAGCAGGGCAGCTTCAAATCAGCTACAACACTCAGGAATGATTTAGTAAAGGATGGGAGTGGGTGAATGTGGATGAAGCAGTGAGTGATCTTGACTTCCAGGGGCTGGAGAAGCAAAATTTCAGACCTCAGAGCTGATTTCTGGTCATTCCAAAAACACGCTTTCCAAGCAGGGGCCAGACCTAGCTGCCTTTCTAGGTAAAGGAGTTTGCCTGTCTGTAGTCTCACTGCGGGGAGGTGGTGGCTGGAGAGCACCACTGAACAACCAGGTGTTTCACTGGAGGACAAACAGAGGACGTTAAAAGAAGTGACCTTAAATTCAGATGAGTTTCTCTGCCTTCAGCCTGAAGGTCTGTAAGCCAGTTCAGAAAAGCGGAGAACGTTTCTGGACAGGGTGCTGCGTCGGATGGGAATGGTAGCAGCTGCGTTAACTGGTAGTGTGAGGCCAGAGGGATGCCCAGGCCCTTGGTGTTGCAGCGGGAGTGGGAAGGCAGCAGCGTGGCACTGCTTTGCTCAGCCTCACCGTGTGGATGGCTGACAAGAGTTTGGCAGAAACACAGGAGCTCAGCTCTAGGGATTGCCTGTTGCTGCTCCTGAATTGCCTGTTCCTGCTAATTCCAAGGAATCTTTAGGTAGGCTGTGATTGATTCTGAACTTGATTTATTTATGAAATCTTTATTTCTTGTGCTGGTCTCCGTGCCATTTTTTAAATGCGTTTGGCTGTCAAAGTGTCTAAAACTGGAGAATTGCTTTTGGAGTTTATCAACGAGTCCATCCATCTTTGGCACTTATAAGCCACAAGGAAGAGAACTTGCCGCTACCTCAGGGAAAGCTTCTTTGTGGCACCTCCAGCAAGGACAGCCCATGGGAGCAGGGTTTACTTCTTTGAGGAGTTCCTGAGTTCCTTCCTTATCTTGTGGAGATGCATGGAGTGGGATTTTCTTCCCCTTGCAGGCGGCCTGGGGCAGTTGGCTGTGAGCAGGACTCAATCCTGGGGGCCCAGCTGGAAGCTGTGTGGGCCTCTGTCTCCTCTTGCTTGCACATCGGGTGGTTTCTGCTGCCACCTTCCTGGTGTAGTTGCCTCCTGCCCCTCCGTGGCTGGGAGCACGTGACTGTTTGGGATCTCTGCTTTGCGTGGTCTTAGCTCCATCACACTCAAAGAAGGAGAGTATTTCTTAAAAGAAGCAATTCTAGGGTAACGGAGGCCAAAAATGGAGATCTCTGCTCGCCCAAGTAGGTACAGCAGACACTGCCTTGCCAGTCTGATAGACAAGAATATAAACTCTCAGGTCTCACCTCTTCCTCTCTCTGCCAACCCGAAATGATTTGAGTTCTTTTCCTTTGGAAACAGGAGCTGTAAATCTTGGATCCTTCAGCTCGTGCCTCTCCATGGCCAGGGCAGACATGGCTGGGCGCCGAGGAGCCTGTTGATGGTTGTTCCCAGGCCACACTGACACTGCTGTGCCAGGAGAGAGATGGGGAAGAGATACTTCTGCGATTACTGTGACAGGTCCTTTCAGGACAACCTTCACAACCGGAAGAAACACCTCAATGGAGTGCAGCATCTCAGGGCCAAGCGAGTCTGGTATGACCTGTTCCGAGGTGGGTACTGCCAGTTGTCTGCTGCTTCCTTTCTGAAACCAGGGAGGTGACAGACGAGGCTGGAATGCATGGAGGGAGAGAGAAAACTGAATCAGCACAAGTAATTTATATTCAGAATTGTGTGTGTCAGTGAATTCTGGGCTTGCTATCTCAAAGGCAGAACCCTCATGTAACTGAATCTGGAAGTGGAAGTTTTTGACAGCAGCTGGGACTTCAAATGAGTTGGAAGACCTTAGGAGATTCCCTCTGAGAGCAGGAGCTGCAGAGGAGGGTCTCCTGACAGCAGTGGCAAATCTGAGACGGGAGACCTGACAAAACTAAATGAACTACAGCTTGTGGAGGCAAGTTGGGTGCTCTCTGCAAACCAGAGACAATCTCTGACATGAGGTGCAGTGTGGGGGTTATGGAGTCCTTGCCTTTCTGTTGTACTGCTTTTCTCCCTTGGACAGGGGTGAAGTATCAGCAAACAAGCTGATATTTGCAAGCCAATGAAAGCTGAAGCCAGGGAGTGCGGATAGGGACTGTTAACTATTGTGGTGCTGTTTGTTTTGTTTTTCTCCTATAGCCAACTTTTCACTGGCTCTCTTGGTTATTGTGGAAAATGACTTTCTATGAGGTAGCTGACCTGTGTGGGGCCATATCGTGATATAGTGGGGGATTAGCACACAAGAGACCCTTACACTGCTTCGTGGTTTGTCCTTTGTCTCCCCCAGATGCTGCTGCTATCCTGCAGGAGGAGCAGAGCAAGAAACCTTGTCGGAAGTTCCTGCAAACAGGTCAGTTCTTTTGAGGTAGAAATAACTGCCTGAGCTACAGCAGCTCTGTGGGCTATTTCAAGGTTCTTCTGAAGAACTGTGGGGTGTGTGTGTGCCTGGCTAAAAGGGAATGAAGGGGGCTTGGGCTTGTGGCCTGTGTACAGGGGTAATGACTCTGTCTCGATTTGCACAAGGAGACTCTTGTGTGTGTGGCTCTTACACAGCTGTGTGGCTTCTGTTCCAGGACAATGTGATTTTGGATCCAACTGCAGGTTCTCCCACATGACGGAGCAAGACCTGGAGAAGCTGAGTGCCCAGGTGCAAGGTGAGTCCTAGAACAAAAAAATGTCCCAGACTCTCTGCGGGAGTCTCCGCAGACAACATGGGCTGCAAAGAGGTGCAGGAAGGATTGGGCTTGTGCTGTGCACATGCAGCAAACTGAGTGTGATCCCTCCTGTCTGCCTCTCACTGCCGTGTGAGCCTGTGGCACGTCTGCAAGTGCTGCAGTTTTCCAGCTGCTTTCTGTTCTTTAGCTGCTGGCGGAGACACAGGCATAAAGCAGCTAAAGAACAAAGTCACTTGGCAGCGAGCATGTGAAGCAGAGTGGGCTTTCTGAGCCCTCAGGGTTTTGCTCAATTAGGGAATAAAAACTGTCAGCAGCAGAGGGCACTGGTACCTCATTTCCCCTGAAATTTATAGATTTGATTTTCTGCTGTCCTGCTACTGTTACCTGGAAACTACTGCTTGCACTCTTGAGGAGTTAGACAGCTATCAGGTGAATTCTTCTGAGGAGAGGATATGAATCCAGAAAGAGCCTCTGTTCGTGTGGCTTAGGATGGGTCTGAAGTTCAGGCAAAAGATGGCAGGCATCTTCTGTCCTGCTCTGAGTCTGGGGAGATCTTTTGAACTTTCGTTCTTTGTCATGGGAGGACAGCCTCCTTGGTCTGAAAGGAAAGGCAGCTCTGTAGTATGGTGTTTGCTTCTGTGGTTGGAGAAACAATGAAGGAGGTGTTGGTGAGAGCTTATCATCGAGTGGTAGAGGGTGGAAGGGACCCTTGGGAGATTGTGTAGTCCCATCTTTCTGCTCAAAGTAAGGTCACCTGGAGCAGGTTGCTCAGGACTGTGTCCACTCTGGTTCTGATTATCTTCAAGGATGGAGACTCCACAGCCTCCCTGGGCAACCTGAGTATTTGACCATCCTTAAAATTAAAAAGAAGAAAAAAACCCCACCTTTTTCTTGCACTTAAATGCAATTTTCTGTATCTCAATTTATGCCCGTTGCCTCTCATCCTTTTAGTGAGCACCACTGAAAAGAGTCTGTCTCTATCATCTTTAGTCTCAGATGCTTATACACATTGATAAGATTTCTTCTCGATCCATCTTGTCTCCAGGAGAAATGTCCCCAACTTTCTCAGCCTCTCCTTTAATGACAGAGGCTCCAATTCCACAGTCATCTTCATGGCCCTTTGCCAGTGAGTCTTTGTCGCCCTTGTACTGGGCGGGCTGAACACTGGGCATAGCGCTCCCCTTGTGGCCTCACCAACATTGAGCAGAGAGGAATCACCTCTTTTGACCTCCAGGCAATGCTCTTCCCACTGCAGCTCAGCTCACGAGCTGATTTCTTGCCTGTGCACCTGGTCAAAGCCAGTAGCCTGGCAAGAGCAGCCTGTTGAGAGAGAGAGTGTGTGTGTGTGTGTGTGTGTGCACCTGGAGGATTTGGAGGTGTGTGGGTTAGTGATTCCTTCCTGGCCTTTGATGAGATTAGGCTGGGAGAAGACAAGGCTGAAGGAGGAAGATGCTACCAAACTATCCCAGTCCTCACAGCTGCTGAATCGGTGTGTGAATCCCCAAGGCAACTCCGTGATTCCTGAACACAACTGGCAGTCAATGAAAGCCTCCTGGCTGGGCTGCATGGGAAGCAGAGCTCTCCCGTGAGCTCCTCCAGAAGAGGCAGTGCCAGTCCCACCGCTTCTCCCTGCTGCTTCTGCAGAGCCTCTCCCTGAGCCTTCTCTGCTGCTGGCTTTAAGCGCTGGCTCCAGGGAGGTGGCAGGGGAAGCTGGGCTCTTCCCAGGAACTTGTTGAGCTTCCAGTCATTGAAGGCTGATTGTTGCAGGGAAAGGGAAAGCTCCTTGGATCAGAGCTGCAGGCAAAGGGGCTGGCAGGCGCTTTCACTCCTAGGCAGGTTTTTTTGCCAGCTACACTTGTTGTTGATTATTGACTCCTGTCAGATGGGTCGGATGTAGTGGAGAATTGGCTACTGAGAGTGCTGATTCCTGGGAGATTATTTGGAAATCTTGCTTGGCTACTTGCCTTTATAGTACCAACTCAAACATTTAATTAAACGATTACACTTGAAGGAGCAGGGGCCAGGGGACAGCAGGGTGTCTCATTCTTGGCCGTGCTAGCTAGAACAGGAGCACCTGGTTGTCGAGGCAGATCCTGCTCACTTCTCACACTGTGCTGTTCCACGGGAGTCCTGCATGGACCACGCGAGCTGGCTGGGGATCACACAAGCCTCAAAATGTGCTCAGCTGAGCCCACTGAGAGCCTGATGGGCTTTGGTGGAGAGAAGAGCTCAGCAGGAGGTGGTGGAAAAGAGGTGGAGTCTGTAATGTGGTAGAGCAGCCAGAATGAGCAACTGCAAAGTGCCACGGTGCTGTTATATGTGTAATGAAGCCTTTGTGCCATTCCTGAAGCTATTGAGGCATCTATTTCTCGGATGGTGAGGCTTAGGGTGGGATTTTAGGAAGGTGATTTGGTGGCAGGAGGGATTACAGGTTGCACTATTCATACAGGAGGCTGTTGATCCTTGTAGCCTGTCTGTCAGCCACCTCCATAAAGGATGTCCTCATATCCATTAGCATCTAGTCCTGGTGTTTCTGCACTACAAGGCATCACCAGCCACTGCCAGTGACATGATACAGTGCAGGGGAGACCAGCGAACTGCCTCGAACTGCCTCTTACTGAATCTCAGTGTCCTCAGGGATTTCTTGTCCAAACCTGTGGTGCCTGGGTGGTTCTGGCAGCCTGGGAAATGTGGTTTGGGATCTGAGATGAGCTGTGCCTGTGAGGATGGGGAACCTGGAAGCTCCACAACGCTTTCCGCTTTGCGCAGAGTGACCAAGCAACCAGGATGGTGACGTTCTGCCTGCAACAGGGTAAAAGAAGGCAGTTTTAGTGGGTCACTACCTTGTTTTTAGTGTTTGGTCGTTTTAATGCAGGCAGTTCACAGTGCTGTTTGCGTTTGCCTTGTGGGTTAAATGGGAAAATTTCTGGGCCATTTGTTGCTTTAAATTAGCTCATGACTTACCCTAACTGGGCTTTGGTAATTCTGTGGCCCCTGTAATATACTCACGAAGAAGCAATAGTTTCCACCTTTGGCAGGGAGGGAGGCATGTTCCCAGCTAAGACCGCATCTGTGCTTTAGTCTTTTTGCATCTGCTGCATCATTCATCAGTGAGACGCTTCCAGACTGTCATTTTAAGTACAGTCATGTCAGGAAAGTCCTTGTAAAATTAGCATCTGCTTGCTTAAAGGTATTGGCTCCACGCTAATCTGCGTCACTTGTGCCTGTGGTACTGACACAAGCTGCCCTCTTTGGTTAGCCCTGGACAGGCAGAGGTGCCGGGGGAGAACAAGGGCCCGGCTCAGTGAGAACGTACCAGATACTTGTGCAATTCTGGGGTGAGTGATTAAGTTGTCTATGAGCTGGACAAAGAGGGCTTTTGGGGTCAGATGTTGCTTCTTGCCTGCGGAGCGCTAGCTTCAGAAGCCTCTTGTGCCGAGAGCCTCATCAAGGTCTCTTTTGAGAATCCCGGCAGATCTGGAGGCGTTTGGGCTGCTTGGGGAGGGAGACAGAAGTAAAGGAGCCTGGGTGACCCTACTCAGTACTGAAGACCAAGATTCTGGCCTTGTTCTTCCAACATACAGTGGTGCCTCACTCAGGAAGATACATCTTGACCCCTTTGGTCCCTTGGGTACCTGAGACACTTTGCAAGCTTTCTTTTTTTCTCTTTTTTTAATGGAGTAAACGTCTGCTAAAAGTGGCACGAGGAGAGAAGATATATCTAAGATATATCTGGATTCCCACTCAGGTGTCATTAGAGAGGCATCTCACAGGCTACAGCCGCTCTTGCAGTTGGCTGTTACTACACTCTGAAGCAAACGCCGCAGTGGGAGGGAGCGTACGGGACCTTCGCACCTGCCTGGCGGCTGCTGCTTCAGCCTGGCTGCCCATGCTGCTGTGTATGAGCCTGGGTTATCTAACAGCGTTCAGGGAGCACCTCCTTGAGTGGATAGTGAGTTTGGTAGTCCCGGTGGCTTCAGAGGAAGATGAAGCGAGAGATTTCTTTTCTGTGAGCATGTATCAAGGAGGGTAGAGCCAGCACTTCCGATTTCTACTCCCGTATTTCTCTGCCAGTGGCTTTGGAGCAGGAACTCGTGGATCTGAGTGAATGGGTAGCCAGCTGGATGTGCTTCTAATCTGAACACCTGGGGCCTCATCTAGACCAGCACCAATCTGGCCTCTTTCCACCGCAGGCAGTGAGCTCGGGAGGTGCTGAGAGAGGCAGCTGGGGCTGCTCGAGGCTCTCGCCTGCCCCTGGTGTGGCACTTGAGAGACAGGTCCCCTGGGTCCCAGCTCTGAAGGGAGACACAAGGGAGAGTCTGATCTGCTCTGCGCTGGGACATACAGTGGGATGAAACGGAAATGCCAGTAGCAGGTAAAGAGGGGAGAGCTTTTCCCCTGTGATTTCTATCTTTCTGAAGCACCTTGTGGCCATTTGTCCACTCACAGCTCTGGGAAGTGCCGTGGTCGCTAACTAGTTGAAGAAACCCAGGACAAGGCTGCTGACGGGGACAAGTATTGGTTTTGTTGACCTCAAATAGCTTTGCTGGGGCTTTTCTCCTGCAAGCGAACGTAGGAGAACTGAACCAGCCTGTCTCCAGCCCGGATCCTCATCCCTGGCTCTCAGAGCAGCACGTGGGCTGCAAGGAGTGCAGCGGCTTCCTCTGTGGTGGCATTGTCACCTCTCGCCGCAGCAGCGGATGAGAGGACCAGATGACGAATTATCCATCTCCGGCTGCTCGTTGTGTAGCGCCTGGCCGCCATCCTCATTAATATTCAACAGGCAGATGAATAATTGGTTGCCTCTGCTAGCATGAAGTGATCCCTCACTCTGCTCAAGTAATATTAATTTCACACCCTGTCTGGAAACGTCTAATATTTTGCTTACGCATGTGATACATGTCGGAGAGGTGGGCAGTAGGCTCCTGGTGGCAGTGGCTGCAGGTGGCGGTCACCAGCGGTGGCACTATCAGCAAGGCTGTGTCTGAATGAGATCAGGTTCCCCCAAGATGCTTCTCCCTGGAGGGTTGGAGGACTGGGACCCGGGGTAACGGCACCTGCTTTGACTTCCTTTTTATCCGTATGAGTGTGTCTGGGTTGGTTTCTTCTTTTCTTAATAAGCATCGTGTTCCCTTTTGCTAGGTGGGAACTCTCCAGCTGACAGGAGAATTAACACCACTGAGCATCTCAACCAGCCCTGCCTGACATGCCGTCAGGAACACGACTGTGCCACGTGTGTCAAGGACGAGTGGCAGCCCCTGGGCAGCCCCCTCCTGCACTGCCAGTGGCGTCAGGAGGGACTCTGCACTGGGGACTTTGCTAGCTGGACAGCTGGGAGCTTCTGCACTGGGGGAGGGATGGGGCTTCTTCTCACTGACTCTGTGCTGGTCTGCTGGGAGAGGACAGTGCCAAGGATAGAGCACTTGAGGGCATCTGCCTTCCCGGTAGAACAGCCCCCTGCAGCCCCTCCGGGGATATGTAGGGATTACAAGCCTGAAAGCACCTGTGGTTGCTGGATGTTTTCGTTGGTGCCCCTTCTCCTGGGAGGCGCAGGGGTTTTGCAGCACGTGTGGAGCTGGCGCGGGCAGGCTGAGGTTCCCTCCCTCCTCGCTGCACTACCCCGAGGGCTGGGGCTGCTGCTGGGGCTCTGCACCTTACCCGAGCAGGACTGGGCGCAGCCTCGTGCTGAGTCTCTGCAGGAACTGAGGCCCTGTCACACAGCAGGTGCCTTAAACGGGTTTGACAGTGTCTCTGAAATCCAGTGTGTTGGTCACACTGCGTGCTGAACCTTTCCACCTCTCACGCCTGCCAAGTCCGCATCAATCTGCGCCACCGTCCCTGTCATTCCCCCGTCACTGGGCCGTGGTCTCAGGGTGCTCCCTGCCAGTTGGAGGGACAGAGCTTTGATCAGCAGTCAGGGCCCAGGGCCAGCAGCGGCCGTGTGCTTCAGGCAAGGATGAGGATGATCAGCCCAGGGGAAAATCAAGCTGCCCTCGGTTAAGCGCCTAAACTGCCACCCTGGTCACGGACTTCGTTCTTGTTGCCTGGCCCTGGCAGCTGAGAGAGGCCAAGAATCAGATGGCGGCTGGGCAGGGGAGGAGGAGCAGCTACAATGAGCAAATTGCACACTCGTGGCAATAAGAAACTACACGGGGTAATGAGCAAGGGGTTTAATAGAGTGAGAGACTGCTGGGTGAGCGTCTGATAACCCTTTCTCAACTAGGGGAGCAGCGGTTGAAGGAGCTGCGTCAGGAAGGAGCAGATGTCCCTCCTGGCACCATCGAGGACTGGCTGGAGAAGAGAGCAAAAAGACTGAGCTCAGCTCAGAATAACAGGTATAATAATATACAGAATAACATATAATATATAATAACATATATAGAATAACATATAATATAATACAGAATAACAGGTGGCTGGGAGCGTCCTTGCAAGGGCCATCTGCCCCTTCCACTCGCCTGTGCGATGGGGATCCCGCAGGAGATCAGAGCCTGCTGCCCACCGTGGTGGCACCTCGAGAGCTGTCGTTAACCCCGAGTTTGCCAGGGCTCTGCTCCTGCTCTTGGCACGTGCTCATAGGCTTGCACACAAACCCCAGCCCAATGCCCGTGCCGGGGACGTGGGCACGTGTTGCCCCGTGTGCCAGGCGAGGAGCCTGGCGGGAACGCGGGCAGAGTGGCTCTCCAGTGCCCTTGGCAGAGCGCTCAGAGACGCCTGGAAGGACAGGGCCACCATGATGCTCAGTTATTAATGCCCCTCCATCCAGTGACAGGAGCCTGGTCTCATCTGTTGACAGCTTCCCCATCCTCTGCGTGTCCTGTCTGCACATCTCTGCCAGTTCCAGCTTTCTCCTTTGCCAGTGAGAGGGTGGAATTAGCTCCTCCTCGTGGCATTCAGATGCCTGCCGGTGCCTGCTGCTTTTTTGCTCACCTGACTGTGCCGCAGGCTTAATTGGATGACATTTGGGCAGGTGCCAAATCTCCCTTTTGTTCTCTTTCTGTTTGCTCCTGTCCTCTCTTGTGTTTGGACTGTGCAGGATCTTCCTTCTGGTGCCTATCTGGGCTTGTTGCTTTCAGCTCACTCCATCCATCAGCTTGGCTGTCCTTAGCCCTGCTGAAACGCTCCTGACAGCAGCCACCGTCCTACCCCGGTACCCTTCACTTGCCCCGTTCTGCTTGTCCTGCCCTTGGAGACTCGCTCAGAGAGCAGCTCTGTACTCAGCAGACTCACCAGTCCTTCGTAATCATGTGGTCTTTGCTTCCTTCATTCCCGGGAGACCTGGAATTTCTCGGGTTGTTGCTTGTTACCCGACTTCTCAGCACCTATGGCCCTAATGCGGCCCCATTAGACACCAGCTGCTGGCAGTGAAAGGCTGCTCTGCCCGTGCGTGGCCACCCCAGCATCTGTATCTGGTGCTCCCCAGCCCCAGCATTGCCCTTTGGAGCAAATGTGAATTTAGCAAACGCGAAGAGGGGCTGCCTCAGTGGGATCCCTGTTCCTTCTGCAAATGGTTTTTAAGGACAGGTAGCTGGGATGCTCCCTGCCTTGTGCAGTCCCTGAGGTACCTGAGATGCAGCAGATCTGACAGGATCTAACAGTGCTTTTGGGAGTACGTGGTCGGGCAGGATAGTGCCCAAGTGCTACCTTCCCTGGCTGTTAACTTCAGGAAGGGCTGTTAGGAAAGGAGCAGGAGCACTACCAGGAGCAGGTGGCTCCTGAGGAAGATGAAGAAACCCAGTTCTATCTTCTCTGGCAGCACCTAGCGGAAAAGATTCAAGTTGGGATGCAATAAACTCTTGGAAGCACCATACGCTCCAACACAGTGCAGAAGCTGCTGCTGCTGATAACGAGCTGCAGGCTGTGAGCAGATCCAAGCCTCTGCCCCTGCCTCGCGGGGAGTTTCTCACCGCAGATCTGGCAGTGATCGCAGTGGGAGCTGCTGCCTGTGCAGCCCCTGGTGCACCGCAGTGCTGCGGGCCCGGCGCGTGGCCAGCTGCCACGGCGGCTGCGGGACAGCAGCCTCGTAAAGGTGCTGCTGTCGGGGCCCTTCGCTGTTGGGCGAGTGTGTGCGGCAGTCCAGCTCGCTCTGGGGAATGATCTTCACCTGGGAGGCTCCACCTGATCCCTGTTTCTGAGGCCGTGCAGCACTGCTGCTCTCTGGAGAGCTGGAGTGGACTTGGACGGAGTCAGCAAGGCTCTCGTTGCAGTGGAGCTCTGCCAGGGCCCCAGTGATTTTCTTTTTGAAGTTGATTTCTAAGGGAAGCAGAGCACATCGGTGCAGCCAAGCACCCCTGCCATAACCGCCTTGGAGCCCACTGGCAATTTCAGCTGCACTGAAAGAGCGGGTGAGGGGCTGAGGCCTTGAAGATACCAAGTTACTGCAACTTTCCTAAGGACAGAAGGGGATGGAGCAGAGAGATCCCATGAACACTCCTCAAAACAGGAGGATTTTTGATTTACTGGCAAATACCCAAGGAATAGCCGTTCCAGATGCTCCAGCTGCCGTTAAACTTTTTGATGGCGCTTGTGTCTTTGGGGGCCCCAGGGAGCTGATGCCAGCCAGCGTCCTCCCTGCCGCTTAGCTCCGCTGCTCGCAGGGCAGCCCCTTGATTGAGGTAACTGAGAGCTGGGGCTTGGCGACGTGCGGCTGGTCCAGCCGCTGCCTCCTGCCGGTGGAGCCAAAGGGATTGTCCTGCCTGCGGGGAAAACCTCCGCTCGGGGCATCCTCGCGGGGTGCCGCTTGGCCTTGGAGCGTCTCGTGGGGGGCGAGCGCCAGCGCTGATGGCCGTGTGCTGAGGCGGGCGCCGGGGAGCCGCGGCGCGCGGAGCTGGCGCCCGGCCACCTCACCGGCTCTGCAGGGAGGAGGAGGGTGCTGCTTCTCCGGAGCGTTATGCAAAGGCATCTGATTAGATTTCTCCCAGCGTAACAATTAAAAAGATCCATCAGGATCGCTGGTAGAGACCCAAGAAGCCGGAGTGCTGCTGTCACGGCTTGCGCTAAAGGGAAAAAAAAATGAGCGTTCGCGTGCTGAGGAATTGATGGAAAAGGTCTGTTTCCCGCTGATTGAAACCTGCCCTGGCTGAGCACACTCCCCAGCTAGAAGCTCCCTGCTTTTTTGCACCTCTTCATTCCCATGTGGTGCTTGCCGCAGCTTCAGGTAATTGCAGAGAGAAGTGTCTCCCAGGCTGTCAGCAGGAGGAGGAAGCCCCTTCCCACTGTTAAGGGCACTTGGGTGACCCCCCCGCCCCATCGCTTTGGCAAGTCCTCTTTTCCAAGGGGTCCTTGTCCTTAGGGAAGTCCCCACCTGCCTTGGGCTTTGGACTGGAGGGGGAGGTTACATAAACAGTTCTGTTGGCTTCTAGGGGGAAATACCTGCCTGAGGCTAATCGGAACCGTCCTCCTTTAGGAGGTTTCGTCCCTAGCAGAGCAGCGCTTTCCCTTGGAGATGGCCATGGCTAACCCCGCTCTCCCTCTCTGCCCCTTTCTGCAGCTCTCTGCCCGAGAAACCTGCGCCCTTCCAGTACCCGCTGGGCTGGCCGCCACCGCAGGACCTGCCGCCGTCCCTGCAGCCGCCCCCGCCGGGGGGCTGGCCCTTCCCGCCAGACCTGCACTGGGGCTGAGGTGCCCAGGGGCCCTCTCCTCTGCTTCTGGAGAGGGGTTATTTTGCAGATTCTTCAATATTAATAAAATGCTCACAGTGCTGCAGAGCGTGGGCCCTGGCGTGTTTCTCTTTGCGGCTTCCCTGGGGCTCAGGGGCCAGTGCTGCTGACAAGGAGCTTGGAGAGCTGCCCTGGCCTCCCTGGTCCTGCTCCCTCACTGCTGAGAGTGAGAAGTGAGGCAGAGAAGTGATTCCAGGGCTTCTCTTTCTCCTGGAAACTAAGTAAAAGCAGTCAGTGCAGTCTTTCTTGCATGCAGCAATGCCAAGGGAGGGATGAGCTTGCTTTGCTCCACCTGAATGTGCGGGAGATGCCAGCCTGACGCGTGCCACGACGGCAGCTCTCCCAGGAGCCCTGTCCAGCAGGGCTGTGCGCCGCGCCAGGCCCAGGAGCGCTGCCTGCACGGAGGCGCAGCCTGTTCAGCTCTGCCTTCCTGCGCACAGGAACCTGCTTGGCCAGGCTGCCTCCTCCCGGAGAAGCTGCTGCTCGGAGGCCCCAGCCCCAGCTGGGGCTGCCGCCAGCGGCCCGGCCGTGCTCTCCGACGGGAGCGAGGTGCTGACGTCTGTCCCCTTTGCGACTCCCTCTGCATCCGGCACAGCCTGGATCCTGAGAGGCTTCTGGGCACTTCATGGGGTGCCTCTAGCACTCGATCCCTGAGGATCCAGGGCTGCCAGCATGGATGCTGCTCCAGCTCTTCCTCGCTCTTGCCGGGAAGGAGCTCAACACCCTTCAGCAGCTTCAATATGGGACAAAAAGCCATAAAACCCCCTGCCAGCAGGTTCCTGCACCAGCTACATGGCAGAGCCCCAGGTCCTTCGTGGTAGCGGGGTTTTAATTTAAAAAAAAAAAAGCTTTTTTTTTTTCCGGTAAATGCCCGCACGAGCTGACACCAGAGAGGGCCCCCCCGGCAAGCTGAGCACTGCCTGTGGCCCCTGGCCCCCGCAGGCGCCTATGCAGCCGTAGAGCTCCCCAGCCAGAGTCCATCCGTCACCCGCTCCTTCTACCGTGTTTATACAGCCCAATGGCGGGAGATGTGGCAGTGCCGCCAGGGGTGGCCTGGACGGGGGTGACCGGCATCTTGGGCTCCCCGCGACAAGGGTGCCTAAGGGCTGAGCATCCCCAGGAGGTGCTGTCTCCCCCCTGCACAGGGTCCGAGGGCCCCCAGCGGCACAGGAGGCCGTCGGCGCTGGCGGGAGCCCAAGTGCCTTTTGCAGAGCAGGAGCAATTTGTCAGGAAGCTTTTAGGGAAATGAGCAGCTCCTGGGGCCCTGCCAAGGCGCAGCCCCGCTGGGCTCTGCCCCATGTCCTCTGGCAGCTCTTGCAGGGAGAGCAACGGGGATACGGACGGGAACAGGAATGGGGACACGTGTGGAGACAGAGATGGGCACCAGCGTGGGGACAGAGATGGAGATGGGGACAGGGATGGGGACAGGGACAGGGACAAGGATGAGGATGTGATAGGGACAAGGATAGAGACAGAGACAGAGATGGGGATGGAAATGGAGATGGGGACAGGGTTGAAGACTGTGAGAAGGATGGGGATGGGGATTGGAGATGGGAATGGGGCCAGGGCAGGGATGGGGATGGGACCAGCAGTGGCAATGGAGACAGGGAGGTAGACAGAGATGGGGCTGGGGATGGTGATGGGGGCAGTATCAGGAATGGGGCTGGAGCTCAGGCCAGGGCCACACAACCCAGACTATGCTGGTAAGGGCCAGATAAGCAGAAATAACCTTCTCCAGCCTCAATCTTTTTTCCTTTCCTGACCCAAGAGGCCGCTCAGCACGGAAACCCCATCCAGACTCGGCGTCTGCTCCTGCACAGACACCTTAGCCCGGAGACCGGCCACCGTTTCCCACCCACGCTGCCCCAGCCATCACCAACCTCCATTGCTGCTACAGCGCTTAAAAAAACATTTATTTATTTATTTGTGCATTACCTATGGAGCACTTAATTAAGCCAGCGCGGCCCCGACGGGCAGTGCCCACTGCCCCAAGTGGCCGCAGCAGAGCTGGCGCCTGGGGAGCCGGAGCCCCCAGGCCCTCCCCACCCAGAGCTGCTCCAGATAGTTGTGAATCGGGAGCTGAGATTTCCAAACCTGCCTGAAGAAATCTCCTCTCCAGATTCCCATTAAAATTAATCGAGCGCCTTTGAAAAGCCGAGCTCGGGGGATCATATTATTCCTTTTATCTAATTTTTCTTTTATGTCATTTTATTTTTTGCCCAAATTAAATTGTCCTCTTTTTTAGAAAAAAAAAATCATTTTTTTTCCTCCTTTTGTTTATTCCCTGTGTCTATAATAGACCTGGTTAAAAATATATACGCATCTGTGAGGCTACGTGTTTTCCTTTGAAAACGCCACGTCTTAAAAAAAACCTCCACACTTTCCATACAGAGGCGGATGAGTTTCCCTTGCGGGAGCGGAGCCACCCCCATGTTCGGAGGCAGCTGCAGTGATTTCCTCAGCCTGGAGAACTTCCCCTTTTCATTTCTCATTTGGATGCTGGGATCAATTTGTATGATAAATTAGAAAAGATTTAAAAAAAAAGCCAAAATTGATGATCCCCCTCGCCCTCCGGTGCCACCGAGTAGCTCCATTTCCTGGCAGCGGCGCGGGGCAAGTGGCACCAATTGCAGCAGTCAGGGCGGGTGATGCCTCCAGCTGGGCCCCCACTTTGAGGCCAAATCAAGCCTTTCTGCAGGTGCTGCTGCCCGCTGGGCTCGCAGCCACCCTTGCTGTCTGAGGATCCTCTGCAGGGACCCGCAGTGGGTGCTGGGCTCGTCCTGGAGCTCCTTGGTGCCGCACAACCAGCAGTTATCTCTGACCGCCCCCATTTTGGGTCTTCTGGGAGCACCTGCGTCTCCACACAGGAAGGGGCACATGGGATGGAGGAGCTGTGAAGTGGCCCCAATGCTTCGTGGTATCCGGAGTGATGATGATCGCTGGTGCTCCCAGATCACGTTTCCCTCTGTTTAAGCTCCAAGTTACCATCAAAGGATTCAACAGCGTGATTCATCCTTTCCATTCTTCCTGGGGATGTTACAGAACCTCTTCCAGCCCAACCTCCCTGCTCAAGCAGGGTCACCTTGCGCATGTTACCCAAGACCATATCCAAGTGAATTCTGAATATATCCAAGGATGGAGACTCCATAACACCTCTGGGCAACCTGTCCCAGTCACCCTTCCAGTAAAGAAGATTTCCTCATGCTCAGATGAAGCTCCTTGTGTTTCAGTTTGTGCCCGTTGCCTTTCATCCTATTGCTGGGTACTGCTGAGAAGAGCCTAGTCCCATCCTTTTCACACCCTCCCTTCAGGTATTTATTCATACTGATAAAGATCTCACCTCAGTCTCCTCCAAGCTGGATAGGCCTAGTGCTCTCAGCCTCTCTTCACGGGAGAGATGCTCCAGTCCCTTCATCATCTTGGAGCCTGGATTCTCTCCAGCAAAGTATTCTACTGGGGAGCCAAACACTGCACACAATCCTCCAAATGTGGCCTCACTGGAGCTGAGCAGAGGGAGAGGATCACTCACTGCCTTCAACCTCTGCCTATTGTACCTCAGGATACCATCGGCCTCAGGATACCATGTGGCCTAGTTAGCCACAAGATCACTTCGCTGGCTCATGCTCAACGTATTGTCCATCAGGACTCCCAGGTCCTTCTCCACAGAGCTGCATTCCAGCAGGTCCATCCCCAACCTGTCCTTGTGCCTGGGGTGATTCTCCCCTTAGCACAGGACCCTGCACTTGTCTTTGCTGAATGCCAAGAGGTTCCTCTCTGCCCATCTGCCCAGGTCCCTGTGAAGCAGCACAGCCCTCTGGTGCAACCACTGCTTCACCAAGACCAGCCTTGCTCCTGTCCATCTGCTCCGTGAATGTGGAGGGAGAGCAGCTGAAAGCACCTCCAGGCGCAGTAGACCACGGAGGAGTCATGATGGACTGACCAGCTTTATCAAACGTTTGCCTTTGCATGCCGAGACACCTGGCTGTGGGGACACGGGAACAGGAGGACAGCAGGGCCCATTGCAGACCTTGGCCCTGGGAGGGCCTTTGACATGGTCTTCTGTAGTATCTCTATATAAGACACTAAGCTATAAAGTACTGTATGAGACAATAAGGGCTGTAGGACAGGCAGAATGGTGCCTGGGCCACCAGCTGGTGTCACTCAGGAAAGGGCATTGGGCCTAGTGTTGCATAAGGAAGTTATTTGCAATCCGGACACTATCTGCTTGTCACTGTGGGTGATACCACCTCCATAGGACAGGGTGCCACAGCAGGAGGCAGGGCTGGACTGCTGGAAACCTCATGAAATTCAAAGGAAGCTTCCCCAGGGCATGGGGAACTCATGCGGGGAAACGTCCTGAGCAACTGGGACAAAATCTTAAGCAACTGGGCAAGGTCCTGAGGAACTGGGCAAGGTCCACAGCATGTGAGCGAAGACCTGAGCTGCTGCACAAGGTCTTGAGTGGCTGGGGCAATGACCTGAGCAACTGGCCCTGCTCTGAGCAGCTGTTTGGACCTGAGATGCCCCAAGGCGCCCGCTGATCGTGATCAGCCCAGCCCAGCCGCTTCTCCAAGACCTCAGTTCCTGGCAAAATCCAGTCACCAAGGGCCCCCAGCACAGAGGGGTCCCAACCTGCCCCCCGCACAGACCATGCCAGCTCCAACATCCCCCTCAGCTGCTGTTTCCTGCACACTGGGCTCTGTCCAGTGCCACAGAGCAGGACCGAGAGCTGCGCCGCGGAGCCACAAGAAACCAGCCTCCCCCCTGGTGCTAATGGCATGGGGTGACTTCTAATTTCTTGCTTTCATCTCCTTGGTGTTAAAAATGCTTCATTTGGGGCAGTTGGGAGGGTTATGCATGTGTCCCCCTCACCATGCCCCTCTCCTGCCCCGAACCCATCCTGCACCCACCCCTGACCCCCACAGCCCTCCCTGCCTACTGCTCTTGCTGCTCCTTCTCCTGGTGCTGGGAATTGCCTGCTCCAACCACATGGGGCCCCTGGCAATGGCCCTTGGGAGCCTCCTGCATCACTGCTTTGGGAAGTTAATTTTGTCCATTTTAGTGGCAATTTGGGGATTTGCTCCATAATAGGGGCGGGGAGAAGGGGAGGAGCTGCAGCTGGGCAGCAAGTTAGGGCAGTTTGCAGAGTTGGGGCATGGTGAGAGCGCTGCAGAGCCAGCCCTGGCGCAGCAGAGGGACTGCGGCAGAACTTGGGTTCCCATATGGGGCCACAGCACCCTTAGGTCCCCACTATACCCAACCGATGCCCATCATCCCTGCACCCTTCATCCCTGCTCCCGTCATCCTCAAACCCTTCATCCCTGCACCCTTCACCTTCATCCCAGCTCCCTTCATCGCCGCACCATCCTCAGAATCTTCGTCGCAGCAACCTGCATCCCAGCAGCAGATCTCAGCCTCATCCCAGTGCTCCCCCTGTGGCGCAAAGAGCCCAAGGAGTCCAGAGCAGTTTAGAAATCCCAGTTTTATTTTGCATCAGAAACAACCAAACGGGAAGAGGGAAAAACAAAAAAGAAAAAAACAAAAAGGATGAAAAAATAACCCAAATCTGAACCAATCCGGGGCCCAGTGGATGCTACATACAGGCTCGGGGCGGGGAGAGGGAAAGGGAGGGCCGGGGCATTTCTGGTGCCTCCTGGCCCGGCCGCCGGTGCTGCCGGCACCTGGGCCGGCTCTACCCGGCGGCTCGTCTCAAAGTGCATCAAGCAGAGGTCAGCATCATCAGCCCCATCCACAGATGGGGACACCGAGGCACGGCGCAGGCCGGGGAGGGAGGGCAAGGGACAGGGGTGGCGGCGAGAGGTGAAATCCAGCCCTTGGTAGCAAAGTCCATGCAAATGCTCCCATCTCGATATAGGAAACGCCTCACGCGCGCGGGGGGTATTGCTTCCGGCACCACGCCGGGTCGGATCATAAATATAGCGACTAGGTTAGTGTGACATCCAGCGTTTCGCTGCCCGGCTCCAAGGGAGGGCGGCCAGGACGCAGGCTCCATGCACGGTGCATGCACTTGGTTTATTTCTCGGCAGTCTTTCTGTGTGTGTGTTTTTCCTTTTTTCTTTTTTTCCATTTTTTTCTTTTTTTTTTTCTCCATTTCTGGTTGCTTTTCCAAGTTTACACCTTCTGCAACCAGTCCAGCCAAGCCGTAGCGGGCAGACAAGCCACCCTGCAGCCACTGCTCTGCTGCTTCCACTTCAGTGTTTTTTTTCCCCCCTCCTAGGGCACGGATATTTTATATAAATATATATATATTATATATATATATATATATTAAATCTGTCTCTGTGTACCCAGCTGCCCAGGGGCGGCGGGCCCAGGTGCCGCTACTTCATGCCGCTGCGCAGCACCTGGTTGGCAGCGATGAGCATGACGCTGATGATGAAGGCGATGGCGAAGGCGCAGATGAGGCTCTTGCGCACGCAGGTCTGCCGGATCTGCTGGCTGGAGCAGGCTGCAGGGCCACCCGTCACCGTGGCACCGGGCCTGCGGCACACACCAGGCAGGGGCAGGGGCCGGGGACGTTTTGGGGCATCGGGGGAGACGCCACTCACTCTCCACATCGACGGGGCACTCCTGCGCCGTGCCCAGGTGGCTCTCCTCCTCCGTCATGATGATGTTCTCGATGTCCTTCATGGAGAGGTGTTCGCAGAAGGTCTCGTAGAGCAGCCGCTTCAGCTCGTCCACCGTCAGCTTCTGCATGTCACACTGTGGGAGGGCGAGGGTGGCCTCGCGCCGGGGCCACCGCTGGGGGCCACCGCTTGCCCCAGCCAGCTGGGGACCAGGCCTGGCACCTCCGTGCCTGGGTGCTGATGCTTGGGGATGCGGCAGGCACCCCAAGGGGCTGTGTTTTGGTTGCACCCCTGCCAAACTTGTTGTGGGCAAAGGTCTAATCCTGCTCCTGTCTCCTGGCCTCCTTCCGGAGCGTGGCGTCGCTGCTGCCAGCAGAGGCCCTGGCTCCCTTGCTCAGCTCCTGGCACGGCACAGCCCTGGCACGGGGCTGGCCCTGGGCACCTGCGCTAGCCCCACAGCTCCTAGCCAGCCTCAGGCTCCAGCACCGGTGCCTGGAGTCCCTGCGCTAGCCCCACGGCTGCTCCCCGCACTCCTGTGTTGGCCTTGGACTCCTGTCCAGCTCCAGGCTCCTGTGTGGGCCTCAGGCCCCAAGAACCAGCCCTGGGGCTGTCACAGTGATCCCGGGGCATCAACCCCAGGGCGCTCACATCAGCCCCAGGGCTCCTGCCTGGCCTCAGACTCCAGTACCAACCCCAGGGCTCCCATGAACTCTGGGATCCTGATCCAGCTCCAGAGTTCCTGCACTGGTCCTGGGACTCCTATTAAGCTTCAGACTCCAGCACCAGCTCTGGTGATCCTGCACCAATCCTGGAGCTCTTGTGCAGGACTTTAGTCCCTATGTAGTCCTGGGCTCCTCCAATGGCCCCGGGGTTTCTGCACCAGCTCCAGTCTCGCACCAGCCCTGGGGCCAAGCACCACCAGCAGCCCTGGACTCCTGCTGAGCCCCAGGTCTCCCATACTGACCCCGGGGCTCCAGGACTGGCCCTAGGGCTTCCATTTAGACCTGGGCTCCTGCACTGGTCCCCAGGCTCCCACATCAGCCCCAGAACTGTCACACTGGCCCCAGGGCTTCCACACTGACCCTGGGGCTCCCATATAGGCCCAGCTCCCACACCAGCCCAGGGCCACTGGCCCCAGGGTCCCGTGCGGGCCACCACAAGGCGTCTGGGTCTCTCCCACCTTCCAGAAGACAGTGTCGAAGTCGGTGCCATGGAACTTCTCTGGGATGCCCGACGTGGACAGCTTGGGGCCCAGCAGTGTTACGAACTCCTCGAAGTCCACCTGGCCGTCACCTGTGCGAGGCGGCCGTCACCCTCGGGGACTCGGCCTCAGCGCAGGGGGCGCAGCAAGGGGCCGGGCGCCACAGCAGCCCTACCGTCCATGTCGAGCCGCTGGATGATGACCTCCAGCTCCACCTCATTGGGCATGTAGCCCAGTGAGCGCATGGCCGTGCCCAGCTCCTGCTTCGAGATGAAGCCGTTGCCATCGCGGTCAAACACCTTGAAAGCCTCGCGGATCTCTGCGGGGAGAAGAGGGGCTGAAATGCTGCTGCCAACTCCAAAAGGCCACCAGAGCCTCCCAGGGCTTGGGCGGCCCCTGAGATTGACCCACAGCTGAAGCTTGGCTGCAATTAGCCCTCCTCCTCTCCAGTCCCCTTGCTGCTGGGTTCACTGATGGCTTGGGAGCCGCGTGCACAGTAGGCGGTGAGCACACATGTGCAAGCAGTTGTGTGCAAGGGGCTGGGTGCATGGGTGTGCAAAGGGCTGCATGCAACTGACAGTGCATGTGTGAGTGATGAGCACGCACGGGCAGTGTGTTCATGTGTGAGCCGCAGCGTGCGCACACCGTGGGCTGTGAGCATGCGTGCAAGGGACTGCGAGTGTGCACGTGCTGCGGGGGGTAAGGATGCGCATGAGGGGCCCCTGCGGGTGCGAGGCAGGCTGTGAGGATGCTCTGTGCGTGCGTGTGAGTGTGTAAGAACAATACACACATCTGAAGGGACGCGCACAATGACGGGGGACACAGACACCCTCTCAAAATGGGCCCTGTCCTACAGCGACCTGGCCCTGGGAGCAGCAGCATCCGGCGGCGGGGAGGAATCCACTGCTGCAGCCCTTCACCTGACACCCGCGGCACAAGCGCCCGTGAGGAGGGACAGAGGGGATAAATCGGGTGACAAATTGACTGTGCAACAGAAGCGGCGATGTTACTGCGGGAGCCTTGAACTGAGCCTGGTCCCAGCGGCTTCGTCTCCTACCACCGCAGTCTGACAGGAGATGCGAGCCGACTGCACACACATGTGCTTGCATGCACATACACAGTGCTGCAGGGTGTTACACGCGCACACACACACGCAGCAGGGAGCCCATGCACCCCGACACCCAGAGCTGCAGAATGCACCGGCGCAGCAGGCACACCTGGCCAGGCCGGGCACACCGGGGTGTGCGCAGCGCTCGGTGCACAGGTGCATGCACCCCCCCCGCTGCAGTGAGGCTGTATCAGTGCACACCCCGCAGCGCTGCTGCACTCCCGTGTGCGCACACACACACACACACACACACAAACACCCTCTGCAGCAGGGCTGCGCACAGGCGCTGCACTGACGCCGCACACGTGCACTCGCACACCGGCACACACTGCAGCGAGGCTGCACTCGCATGCACACATGCACAGGGACGCACGTGCCCCACGGTGAGGCTGCGCATGTGCACTGTAGCAGGGCTGTGCATGCGCTTGCACACACACACACAAATGCTGCAGCGAGGCTGCAGGTGAGCACGCGTGCACACAGACACTGCAGCAGGGCTGTACAGCCGCTCGTACTCGCACACACACTGCAGTGAGGCTGTAAGTGTGTCCGCTCACAGCTGTGAGGTTGTACACGTGCACGTGTGCGCGCAGACACTGCAGCACACTGCGTGCGCTCGCACATGCACTACAGCGAGGTGGGACACGCGCGCACATGCAGACCACAGCGAGCTGCACACACACGCACAGCCTGCAGCAAGGCCGTGCACGTGCTCTGATGCCCTCGTGCAGCCTGGCCGTGTCGCGGCCATCTCGGTGCACGGCAGCCTTCACCTGCCCTCCCCACCAGGGCCTCGGCCTGCCCTGTGCTGGGGCTGGCGGCAGCTCCCTGCCTCAGTTTCCCCAGTACACTCGGCTGCCGACCTTGGCCTGTCCTTGGTGCCCGTCCCGGGACTCCCCGCGGCCACCCTTGCTGGGTCCCCCCCAGCAGAGTCCCCTCGAGGGGGTGGCCCCAGTGCTGCCTGGCTGGCCCCGCTCCCCACGGCACTGCCTCCTTCCATCCCTCCTTCCTTCCGTCCTGCCAAGCTCACTCATTCATTCATTCCCCCAGCCCCAGCCCGATCGCCTGGAGTTTCCCCTCCCTGGTGCTGCCAGATCCTGCAGGAGGCTGCATAAGGGATTCCCCTCCCTTCCCCCCCACCACAAAAAGTGGCCCCCTCCGCGAGACGTGCACCCCTCCACCTGCATGCAGCCCTCCCGAAACGGGCACCCCTCTGCTTGCATGCACCTCCCTCCCCAAAAGCTGCACCCTGTGGCTTGCACCCCGCCCTCCTCCGGCTGCACCCCCAAACCCGCACCGCAGTGTGCGGTCCTGCAAGGGCCCCGTTCCGCCTGCAGGCCCCCTGCGCCCCAACGGTGCCCCCCACTGCCTGTGTGCCCCATCACAACAACACCGCCCCCCGTGGCGTGCAGCCCACCCTCCCCGAGACGCACCCCGACCACCTGCTTGCACCCCCTCACGCACCCCTCTCCTGCCTGCGCGCACCCGCCAAAACGCAGCGCCGACCAACTGCTACCCCCACCCCGGGAAATGCGCACCCCCCGCCGGCTGAGCTGCACCCCCCAAAACATGCACCCCCGTCCAGCTG
>JAWLRI010000072.1:1258371-1299266 GCA_034781795.1 Crypturellus tataupa
CGCGGGCGCTCGCCGACTTGCTCGCCCGGCTTTTCCCTCGCCTCTGTGCAGCGCCCGCCGCCCGCACGTACCGGGCGCACATGCTCCCCCCACCGCCGAGCCGGCGAACACCCCGGCGGCGGCTACAGCGAGGCGACAGCACCTGCCCCCAGCCCGGGCGCAGGGGGACCCCCGAGCCGGTGCCGCCGACCCCGGCCACTTCGGACCCCTTCCCCGGCCCCGGTCCGTCGCCCTTGCGTGCCGCCCCGGCGCTGGTTTTGCAGCCCCCGGGCTACCGGAGTTGGGGGTGCGAACGGCTTTCGGGAGGCTCCATGTGGAAAAAATGGGAGCCGATCGGATGCGCTGGTGTGGACACCCCGCTACCCCACTGACCCCTCTGCTGTTATTCAGCAGGTGCATTTGCTACCGAGGCAGCGGGATGGGTGTTTTACAGTCTCCTGGTGCACAGCCCCTCACCCTGGTGTCGGGCCTTGACCCAAAGATCCCCCTAGCACAGGGGTGAGCAGAGAACATCTGGGGTGCTGAGGCGGGGAATATCTGAGGTGCTGAGGCGGGGGACATAGTTTCCTTCACACCCCAAGTCTGCTGCGCTCCCTGGCCAGGGGCTGCTCATCTGAGCCTGGCAGGATCCCCTCAGAACTAGCCACATTTTAGCTCAGAAAAACAGTGCTATGGCCTATGAGCTGCCCCTCTCTGTGGCATCCTGGGGTTTGAACTCCAGCCCTCTGGGCCTCCGTGGCGATTCCCTGCTGTCTAATAGCGTGGTTGAGCTCAGGGTGAGTTCTGAGTCCTCTTTGCTCTGAGCTGTGAGAGAGCCATAGAGAAGGAGAGTGAAAGAAGGGGAAAAATGAGAAAGAAGGAAGGAAAAAACAGCCAGGTAGAAAATACAGCCCTGCACAGGGAAGTCCTGGTGAAGTCCTCCCGGGCAGTGATGTCCCCTCCAGTCTCAGCATCTCACAAGCGTCACAAGTTGGGCGGACGAGTGGTTGCTTCAGCCTCCTTCTGCCATCAGTGATTTCACTACTTGCCCAAAGCCCGTGGCTGCTGATGGATCTGCGACACCTCTGGGCCGCTCCAGCCTTTGGGAGACGGGTGGATTTTTCTCTGGATAATTAATTGACGGGGGCTTTCGGGCAGCCTCGGCAGGCATCTCGTCACCCACTAGCACCTCTTTTTTCCAGCTTTGTCCCCCTCTTTAATCAATCAAACATCAGTGTTGTCTTTTTTTTTTTTTTTTTTTTTTAATCGTTTAAGGGAAATTAATGGGAAAAAATGTAAAATCCTAAAAACAGACCGGCACAGAGATGGTTCTGATTTATCTTTAATTTAATCTTCACCTCCTCATTTATTAATGAGCCTGCTTTCTCCGGAACTGCAAATGCCCTCCCAATTCCCTGTCGTCCCCCCGCTGAGCAGAGATCCCTCCTGCTTTATCCCTGCCCTGCTCTTCTCCTGCCATCTGAATATGCCTACGGACTTACCAGGGGAAGCTCCTCCGCCTTTCCGTATTCAAATTCCCGCCTCTCCCTGCAGAGGCAAGAGCAAGGGCAGAAGGTGCCCAGTGCTGCTCACAAGAGCTTTCCAAGAGCAAAAGATGGGGATGGATTGGGGATGTGATGGGGATGCCATATGGGGATGGGAGTCAGATGGGGAAACTCTACTGCTATGGAAATTGGATGGGGAGAACATCACGAGGATGGGGGGGGAACCTCGCTGGGAATGGGATCAGAGAAGTGAAATGCCACTGGGGTGAGAATGGGATTGGGAAATCCCACCAGAATAGAGATCAGAAAGGTGGAATCCCACCAAGAGGGGATCAGCTGGAGGTAACTTCGCTGGGAAGGGAATCAGATGGGAAAATCTTGCAGGAATGGGGATCAAAGAGGTGATATCTTGCTGGGATGGCGGAAATCCTGCAGGAATAGAGGAGATAGGATAGGGAAACCCCCGAGGAAAGGGATTGGGTGGGGGAAAGCCTCACCAGAATGGGATTAGGATAGGGAAAACCTGCAGGGATGGGGATTAAGTGGGGGGAGCCCTGCTGTAATAGGGGAAACGTTTCCAGGAATGGGATCAAGTGGAATTAGAGAGGTGAAATCCCACCTGTATGAGAATGGGTCAGGAAAATTCCACTAGGATGGGTATTACGTGAGCAAGATTTGCTGGGATGGGAATTGGATGAGGGAAACCCGATCGGGATGGGGATTGCAGAGGTGAAACCCCACAGGGTTGGGGATGGTCCTCTGTGACAAGACATGGATGACACTGAACACACAGAAGGGATGCGAGGGACTGTCACCAAGGGTCCTGTCATTGCAAAGGCCTCCACTGACTATAGTCATATATATATATAGAGAGAGGGAGACTTTATTTTTTGTACATCTGACTCTTGCAGTAAACCCCTAGTGCCATGTCAACCCCCCACCCCGTGGTGGGACACCAGCCCATCATGCATTTCCTGCACCCCACCTCTTGGTCCTGAGCCCTCCTGCATTGCCCTGCAGCCCATGACACAGTCCTGCCCCCCATCGCAAGATCCTGCACTCCTCTATGATCCAGCATCCTGCCATGAGGTTCTCATCCCAACATCTGATCCTGCGCCCCGCCACACAATCCTGTACCCTATTGCATGGCCAATCACCCTGCTAGACAGTTCCTGCATCCTGACACATGGTCCTGCACCAAAGCACGTGGTCCCACACCCCATCATGTGGTCCTGCACCCCACCACACCAACTTGCACCCTGCCGAGAGGTCCTGCATCCTGCCACACTATCCTGCACTGTGTCACACGGTCCTGGATGCCATGCCACCACCCATAAGCCATGTGCTCATTCACCCCATTGCATGGTCTTGTGTCACCACGTGGACCTGCACCCTCTCATAGGGTCCTGCACCCACCACATGGCCCTGCAGCCTGACGTGGGGCACCTGCCAGGCTGGACAGTGCCACGTTCCACCATGGAACCACCAGCGCCCTGGGAAAGGCCAGGGAGCCAGGAGTGTGCATGACCCGGGATTATGAAGATGGGGCCTGTAGAACCCCTGTGCCCACACACTTTGTGCTCGTGCAAATGCCTGCTCAGCCCCGCAGTGCAAACACAGTGCCCTTGTGCCTGTGCCTCCTTGTGCAAAAGCTCTGCTCGCAGGCGCATGTGCCTTTAGTGCAGCTGCAAGCACACGGGCTCATGCAAAGGCCTTTCCCCTGCACCAGTGCAATGCCCTCATGCAAGTACACTGCCCTCGGGTGCACACATCTGGGATGCAAGGGCACCTCCTGTGAAATTGCACCATCCTCCTGTGGGTGCCATTCCTCTAGGTGAGTGCACATGCCTTGCCCCAGCGCATGTCCCTCATGCAGCTGCCCTGCTGCTGTGCAAACGTTACCTCCTTCACGGGATTGCAGGTGCACAGGGCTCCCCTGTGCAAATGCACATCCCTCTTGCAAGGGCACTGCCCTGGTGTGACTGCAGCTCCTCTGTGCAAGCACGCAGTCCCTGTGCAAGGTCCTTGTGTAAAGGCACCTCCCCAGGGCAAATGCTCCACTTCCCTCCCCCATGAAGCAGCTTTCCCTTAGAAGAGTGCATGTGCCCAGGCTGTTCTCTGTGCGCACGCTCTCCCTCCCCGGCACACGTGTGCCCACAGCGCGGCACCCTCTCACCAGCCCCAAGCCCTGTGAATGTCCCCTGGTGACACTGTGTAGGCCCCTCATCTCCGGGCATGGTGGTGGGACGGTGGCATGGGGCCCCAGCCGCGGGGACAGCGGCATGAATTATGCATGGCGGTGGCGCGGCGCGACGGGTGACGGGGCGAGAATATCAAGCGGGAGTGCGGGGACAGACGCGGGGACGCGGGGACACCCAGCACACGGGGATGTGCCAGGCCCTGGGGACATGGGGACATCCAGCAATCGGGGACACAGGGACATGCAGCAAATGGGACTCTGCAACCTGTCTCCCCTCCCTCCTCTCCCCCCCTCAGGGATGCAGGGGACTGTGATGTCCTGGGGACACCTGGTGCATGGGGAAAAGCTGTGACTGTGGAGCCAGGCAGCCCTGGGCAGTGCCATGGACCTTGGCACCATGGCAGGAGTTAGGGGGGCCAGCAGCAGGTCAGGGTGCTGCAACTGACTGCGTGTGCGTGGCGGGACGGTGCAATACTGCAGGCATGCAGGGGTGCAAGCGCGTGGTGTCACACGTGCACAAGTGCAACGCTGTGGGTGTGCGGAGCTGCCAGCGTGCGTGCGATGTGCAGTGCTGTGAGTGTCCAGTGCTGGAAGTGCTCAGGGCTACAAGTGTGCAATGCCAAGAGCACGTGGCGCTGCGAGTGTGTAATGCTGTGAGTGTGCAGGGTCGCAAGGGCGCAATGCAGTGAGAGTGCAGGGCTGCAAGTGTGCGATTCTGTGAGCGTGCAGGGCTGCATGCGTACGACGCAGGGAGCATGCACGGTGCAAGAGCAATATCCTGGGAGTGTGCATTGTTGTGAGTTTGCAACGCCACGAGCAGGCAGGGGTGCAAGTGTGCAATGCTGTGAACAGGCGCGGGGGGTGCAAGTGCAAAGTCCTGTGCGTGTGCAGGGCTGCAAGTGTGCAGTTTCGCAGGAGTGTGGGACTGTGAGTGTGCAATGAGGTGAACATGCGCAGTGCAAGCAGGAGGCCCTGTGAGTGTGCAGGGCTGCAACCATGCAATGCTGTGTGCATGCATGATGTACACATACGGTCCTGCGAATGAACAGAGCTAAGAGTACGCAATGCTGCATGTGTGCAGGGCTGCGTGTGCTGCTGCAAGCGGGAAGTGCTGCAAGCATGCAATGCTGTGCGCGTGTGGGGCCGTGGGGACGGCTCTGCTGCTCATCCTCAGCAGTCCCATGCCATCCTGAAGCCCTGCGACACGTCCAGACGAGGGCACCGGTGGCCAAAGTCACCGGGTGGGGAACACGACAGGACCTCCCATGCCACCAAGGGAGCCTCAGCTCTGTTTCCTGGCTAAATCCCCCCAAATTGCATCTCTCCCTCCTCCACTGGCCCCTGGCGCTGTTGCATTATTCATCGTGACGGCGGCTGCCGCTCCGGCGTCGTGTTTGATCCCGGGAAATCAGGTCAACTCCCCCCCCACCGCTGCCATTTTTCACGGAGCAGCCCCAAAATCTCCTGCTTCCCTTGCTGGCGCCCCCGGAAGCACGAAAGCAGCAGCCAAGCTCCCAGCATCTTCTCCGAGCCAGCTGCTCTCCCCCAACCCTGTGTGGGCACCCCGTGCGCTGCCACCCTGCCCTGCTCGGGTGCCCCAGTGCTGTCACCCTGCGCTCCGTGGGCAGAGCACGGGAACCGCTCTTGCTTCTGGGCACTGCTGGGAGCATCTGGCACCTGCTCCTGCTTGGGGGCAGCTCTGGGTGCAGCACTCGGTACCTCAGGATGCCCCCCGAGCCGCAGGTTCCCACCTTAGGAAAGTCTCCACGTGGCAGGACCCAGGGGCTGCTCCAGATCTCCCAATCCACCGACCTCCACCAGAAAAAAAAACGCAAAAACCACCCCCAAAACACCAAGCACTATCTGGCCCCCCTCCTCATACGTTAAATTTTTATTAAACATCAAATTTTTATTAAAACCAAGTCAAAAACCCGCTCCTTGCGGATCACAATCCCCACGAAGAGAAAAAGGCTCTGGCCCCAGCCACAGCGGCACGCGGGCCGACTTGACAAGGCAGCAAGTGTCCAAACTAACATGGCTCGAGGCTGGGCTGTGCCCAACGCCGGGGCCGACAAGACCCCCCTGCATGAAGGGGGTCCTGCTCTGGGAGCCGCCGCGGGATTTTACCCCGGCACGGTCACAGTTCGCAGGGATAAAAGGCGACACGGGCTTGGAACGAGCCGGCCCCTCTTGAGCCACCTGCTTGTGGAGGAAGAGGCCGCCGCTCAAGCATCTTCCTTCCCTCGCCCTGCCCGGGGACGGGGAGGCAGTGGGCCCTGTCCTGCCATGGCTGGCAAAGCCCAGAGAACTTGGCAAAAAAAAAAAAAAAAAAAAAAAAAAAAAAAAAAAAAAAGGCAAGGAAAATATAAACTGGAAGAAAGCAGGGAAAGGAGGAAAAATTCCCCAAGGGTGCCTGGAGCTGACGCCGGTCCCAGGGGTGGTCAGCGTAGGGTCCCCTCCCTGCGTCCTCGGCAGCGGTGACATGGCGGTGACACGGGCGGCTCCTCCTAGAGCTCCTCAAAGAAGGCCACGCGGGACTGAGTGCTCTGCAGGGTGAGCTGCAAGAGAGCAGAGGGGATGGCTGAGCGGGGACGGCTGCGGCGAGGGAGCCCCACGCGGCCCTGCTCCCCTCACCCCGTCCCTGGGCACGCGGGAGGCTCCTCGGGGGCTGACCTGCCCCAGGGCCCAATGCTCAGGGCCGGTTCACCTCCACGCTCCCACTGCTTTTGCGAAGCAGCACCTGGAAAGCTCTGTGGGGTAGGGAAGTCCAGCCCAGGAAAACTTTTCATGGTCTGAAAGAAGCTGCCCTAGAAATCCCACTCCGACTCTGTTTCCTAAGGCCCTCGACCTGAGAAGTGTCTGGGGCCGCTGACAACCTTCACTGCTGTGTGGTCAAGCCTGGGGAAGGACATGGGCTTTGGGCACCGAATTGGTGCTTCCTCCCCTGCTGCTTTTCCAGTCTGCTCCAGCCCAACCTGCAAGACAACCTGCTGCTGCCACTGCCTGACCCCAGCTGCAGCGGAGCCCTGGACCTCGGGCACACAAATCCCAGCGGCTGCTGCTGCTGTCCAGCCTTGCCCTGCTGCCACATTCTCCAATAAATATATATACACATACACACGTGCATCTATTTTTTTAAAAAAAAAAGTAAAACAGCATAAGCACAAGCCCCCTGCAGAGCTAGGGCTTTCTTGGAGTTTTGCTTTTACACAAGGTTGCTGGATTTATGTTGTGTTTTGGGACAGGTGAGAAGAAATACCCCCAGTCAGCATAGCCAAAGCCCTGTTAGAGCAGGGCAAACGCAGCACAATACAACTGCTGCTGCCAGAGCAAAACCCCTGTGGTAAAACCCCAGGCACCCTGAGAGCTCAGGGACAGATATCACATCCATCCGTCTGTCTGCCCACCTATCTGTCCATCCTCCTCCTCCCCAGAGGTGCATTTTTAGTAAAAGCAGCCCTCTGGGTCAGTGGGTATGTATATCTCAGCCATGAGCTTTAAAGAAAGCTTTCCTTTCTTAGGGAATTCCATAGTGGGGCAGGTGCCCTGTTCCTGTGCCCACCATGCCCTAATTGGGAAACTGCATTTCCGCCCCGGCCCTGCTTCCCTTGAAGTTTATTTTTCCATCGAGAAGCTCCCACATCTTCTCCCTGGCACCTCTTCTCCCCGGCTCTCTTCCGCCCACGCTCCCTGTTTCTTCTCGCTGTCGCAGCCCACAGCACTTTGAGGAGGGAGCAGTGTTAGCGGAAATGCTTCTTCAAAAGCTGTCCCCAAAATAGCTGACAGCCCGACTGTCTCCCGCTTCCAGAGCGCTCCTTGCAAACAAGGAAAGGAGGCCGCCGGGCCTGGGGCACTTGGCTGTGAGGCAGCATGGGGATGGATTCCAGGAGGGATGTGACCTCCCAGATGCCCCGCCTGGCACTGAAGGTGCTGGAGAAGCCGCTTGCTGGCCCAGTGCTGGTGCTGCTGCAGCTGTGACAGGGCAGGGGATGCAGCTGAGCCTGGGCTCATCTCCGTGCAGCCCTTCACAAGGGTTTGTCCAGAGCAAAAGTATTATCACAGAGCTGGGTCAAACCCCTTGAAAGCCTCCAAGACATCCCGAAGCCTCGGCCACCTTGTGCCATGTGGCGGCATGAAGGAAAGCCGTGTAGTGTCATTACTTGTGGCTCAACGCCGCAAGAAGCCCTTGTGCTGAAAAGCAACTCAAGGTGGCAGCAGCTCACCCCAACCCCAGCTGCATTTCTCAACAAATCCTGACTGCCTTAGGAAGGAATGAGACCTGCATTTGCCAGCTTTCCAAGATCCTGCTACACCGTGAAAGGACGGGAGGAGTTGGGAATGGCACTGCCAGTATCATCTCATCCCAGCCCAGATGGAGAATGCCTCTCTGGGAGCACAAAATTTGCTACACGCCAAGATCCTTCAAAGGGTTTAAATCCCCCTAATAAGCGTAACAGGGCAAGAAGAAAGCAAGGGGAATGAAAGGCCTGTTCTGTTCACGTCCACGAGCAGCAGCCTGTCCTGAGAGAGGTTTCCACCAGAGGATGTGAGGATGAATAGCGCTTTCCCCCCGCCCCCCACCAGTTTTATCGCAGTGTGAGTGGTGAATCCTGCTAAAGTGAAGCAGGCAGGAGGGGAGATCCATAAAACCCTCAAACTCAGTGTCTTCAAAGCCATGGTGCAAAAACCTGTCCAGTAGTGGCTCAAGGCTCATGAAATCTTGCTGGCACACAAGCCCCAGGGGCCTGGAAGCTGCAGTCAGAAAAAGAAACCCTTCCTCAACACCATCTTCCCCAAAGGTCCAGACACGGGAACCAAAGCCAAACTCTTTGAGGAAAGCAATTTCTGGGAAGGACAGGCCAGGAGACGCAAGGGAAGGAGCAGTGCGCTGCGACTGCCCTGGGGATGAAGGCAACCTTTGGAAAGTGCTCTGCTACCGTGGCCCTGTCGCACTGACGGGTCCCCCTGGATCTGCCCACTCCCTTCCTGCAGGCGGATGCTGCTGCTTTCCCAGGTGGATGCTGGCAGCGAGTCTGAGCAGATAATTCCTCAGCCAATGCTCAGACGGAGAAACTGCCTTGCCCCAGCAAGTCGAGGAAAAGGGACTAATTTGGCACCCCAGAATGCAAGCAGGAAACCTTCCTCATTTCCAGCTTTTCAGGGTTGCGTGTTGGGGAGGAGAGCCCCGAGCTGGGGATGGTGAGGATGGACGCGGTGGCCAACACTCAGTGCTGGCTTCCCAGCGCTGCCCTCCTGCCGCGGTCTCACCCCCAGCGCTGCCCCCCTGCCGCGGTCTCACCCCCAGCGCCCCTGCGGGCACCACCTGTTTCACCTGCACCTGCTGCCTCGCCAAGGGCACGCGCTGTTTTTGTGCTGGGTTTGCCTCACTCGGAGGTGCTAATTTCTAACTTATTACAGTGGTTTTGGCAGCAGCAGCACGGGACAGGAAGGCTTGCTGCTATCTCTTTGCTTTCTGAAACCCTGACTTTCCTCCTGCAGCCACCGAGAGGGAAGGCCCTGCTTTACTTCATTAAGGAAATCTCCAAAGGCTGCCTGGTACCTCTGCTAGCTTCCCAGGTACCATCAGCAGAACAAAACTGGGCACGTTCCATGATTTAAGCATCCACACCTGCAGCTCAGCTGCTGGCAAGGAAGATGCTCCCCCAGTGCAAAGGATCAGGCGTAAAAGCAACGAAACTGCGAGCACCGGTGACAGCGAGGGCCGGGCAGGGTGCTGAGCACTGGGGAGTTGGCTCGGACCGTGGTGGCGCGAGGCTGGTGAGGACGGCGTGGGCTGCAGGCAAGCGCATGCACGGGTTAGTGCTGCAGCCAGCGATGCCACCGCCGCGCGCAGGGTACCTGTGCGTAACCTGCTCAGCAGTCTCAAATGCAGATAGGTCTTCTGCCCTGGGCTGGAGGCTAGACCGGCAAAATAAAATGAACAAAACAAAGAAGTCCTTTGTGATACAAGTAACGACAGGTCACCTGTGCAACTGGCCAGAGGCTGGGCGTTAGTGAAGCACTGCTAACCCTCCCCACCCCAACAGCTTTTCCATCAAACGTCCCTTTGCAGCACAAGCAGACAGACCAACACCCTCCCGATGGCAGGAACAGCAGCAGCCTGAAACCACATTCTCATGGGCTCTGCTGATAGGCAAAAGTCTCTACTCCTGCAGTGGAGATACACCAGCTTCGGGCCCCTGCAAGAGTGCAGGGATGGCGCAGGTGCCAGCTCCAAGGGAGCAAAGTCTAGCTCTGCAGCCCCAGTTACAGACCGTCTGTCCACCTCTGAGACAGATCAACAGGACTGTCAACCCTCTACAAACATTACTCAAAAACTCCCGACAAAAGCAAAAAAAATCATTTCCCATTTTCACCACAGATGCAGTGTGCGGTGACAAAAATCTAATGGGAGCAGAAACTTTCTCTTATTTTTAAGATAACAAAAGGGGCTATGAAGATTTTTATAGCCCTCCCACGGGAGGCATGGGGACTCGAACAGCTCCGGGCTAGCGCAAGCAGACCTGGAAAATCCACTCACATTTCCCTGCCCCAATTCAACAATCCGAACCTCTCAACTGGGAAAGCCGGCACAAACGGGTATTTTTAAGCCCTATCAGATGTACCTCTCCACTGGGGCTAGCGCAAAGGCGAGGAACTGTTTAAAGTTGTTTTAAACCTGTTATCCTCACCACAAGCTGCAGCCCTGCCAAGTGCGCCACCCCGCTGCAGATTTCTGTGTCTTTCATGGTCATTGGGAAAAAGCCTGGACAAAAGCCCTTTTGAGCTGACCGCTGTATCCCACCATGCAGAATAGAGATTCGCCACCGGCTTCACTGGGAGAACAGCAGAGCTGTCAAGCAAAACAAAAAGGGCTGGATGCAAAACTTAAAGAGGTTTTTTTGGATCTTGCAAATGTGAGACCTGTGCTAGGAGAGCCCATCACCCTAACTTTCTGGCCCAGTATTAACTGCAAAAACATGGAGGGAGGCAAGTGGCTGCAGGGGCTGCAGTGTAGGGAAGAGACATCCCCCAGTTGCACTAGGGAAAGATTTTCCTCTTAGGATTTGCAGTCTCACAACAGGTTATTTGATAAGAGACTGGAAGTGAAGAGTGGGCTTTTTCTGCCCATAAATCAGCCGTGCTCTCCTCCTCAAGCCAAGCTCGAGTCTGTTCCCTTGTAATGCATTTACAGTATGGCTGCAATAAGGAGTGAGAGCTTTTCCTGCTCCTGGAGCAACTAGAGCAGCAAACCTCTTCTCGAGGCATCTCTGCCCAGCTTTTGTTGATTCAAACCTCTAGGCCTTTGCACCCCTTCACATCCAGCACTGTTGAGCCAATCCAGGTCGGGGCAAACAAAATGGAATCCAGGAGCAGCTGAAATTCTCTGCGCCCCAGTTTGGAGCTAAACGCTCTGGGCAGAAAGCCCAGATCGAACCAATTTATTATAACGCTTTGTGCAAAAGCTAAAACAAAGGAAAGGGCAATTTTGTCATGGGTTTTAAAGGGTTTAATCAGGTGAGATATAAACTGGAGCCCTCAGATACCTTTTTAATAGTGTTGTGCTTGCTGTTGCCTCGGCTGGCATTCTCATTGTGCAATATATCCAGCGCGGTCTCTCTCTCCTTCAGCTTCAGCGCCTCGATCTCTGTCTTCAGCTCATTCAGTTGCTCCTGCAGATGTTTGCTTTTCTCCATGTACTCGACCCTAGCGCACAGAACAAGTTTGAGGTTAGCATCAACCGTTTGCACGGGGCTACATAATTCCACAGCAGATGAAAATAGAATTGTTACAGAAACCTTCCCCAAATCTTCATCATTTTTAGTGTGTGGAGCTAACACCATTAACTTATAGCATACACTTAAGCTACCCTGAGCAGTCATTTGTTCATTACTGAGAAGAAGACCCAGACAGCTGACCCTGGAACCAAACTGCAAGTCACGTTACTCTAAAAATATAGCCAGCTGGGGGCTGACACATTATGTTTATACATCTCCCCATTTTCAACTGAACCTGCTCTGTGCCTTAAAACTAATTCTAAGCAGCTTCTGCATATAAGACTGATGTAAGTAGTGTTGCTCTGCTCCACTGCTCAAGCTCTCTCAAACCGTGTTCACAAAACGATAGCATGAATTCTTTCAGACCACTTTCCAAGGGCAAATAACAAATCCAACATACAGACTTTGCATGTTTTTGAGGGATTTAGATTATGAAAGGCATAGGAGTGAGCAGGCATCCAAAATATCAGACACCTTCAAAATATACAGAATCTCTGAGAGAAGGCTCCCAAAAAAACACCAAGCAAAAAAACCCAGCCACTCCCAGGACTTCTGCAATGAGTCACCTACCAGAGGAAAAAAAAAAATCCTGTGGTGCTAGTCAGTATTTGAGCTTAAATATGAAAATTTAAGTGAAACTGCCAGCACGCTAACAAGGACCCTGTCAGAGGATAGAAATCTGTAGTGAAGTTTATGTCAGCACCTGAGGAGTGAAAAGCACTCCTGGAGAAGTCAGTGAAAACATGCCACTGCTTTCATCATTTGGCTGAGCTGAGATCCTCCTGTTTAGGAAAGTGGGATGCCCTAGTTAGCAGCCTAGGTAGAGAAAACAAACAGGGATCTTCCTGCTATTCGTAGCTTCAGGCTTTTTCTCTTCAGCTTTAGGAAGAGCTTTTAATGTTCATTCCTAAACCAACGCTCTGCTATTTCAGGTGCAGGACAGGGTCAGGACCAGAGGCACAAAAATCTGCCCTGTGGGATCCGAGGGAGTTGCCCTTGTGTGCCAGGGAGTGTTGACCATATACTATGGCAAATCCCTTCTACTTTTGTTCTGGCACCCAATGGACAAAGTATATTATTGCTAAAGAGCTTAAAATTTGGTCTGCTTTGATTTCAGCTAAATTTAGAGTTTTGGAGGCTGCATTCACACCCGCAGGAAAATGTGGACCAAAGCCCATAATCACTTCCAAGCTTGCCTGTGTACACTTTTTATACATAAATATGCCCCAGGCTCAAAGAATAAAGGGTTAAGCCCTAACTTTATAGGACTTTTGTTATCCGTGGCTTGGATATACTGCAAATGCACAGGCAGCAGCCTCAGACAGCCCAATGCACCACAGCCATCGAACAGCTGTTAACAGATTTCACACCTCAAACTGATGCTTATGTGGAATGTAAAAGCTGCATTTGGCCTGGCTATGGTTCTATTTCCTGCAAGTGAGCCAGGTCAGTGACAAACCCGCACAAACGGAAAGCCCAGCACATACTTCTCCTTCTCGATTTCCATTGAAAGCCTCTTCATGTCTGTATCCTTGAAGTCAAAGGAGAGGCTCTCACTGATGAGGTTGAAGCTTGGCAGGTCGGTGGGCAACGCTGTCGTATTGGAGTTCACAGACTGCTAAAAAGAGAGAGGCCAAATTAATCACTTTTGGCCATGCAAGCGTTTCTGTCAATCGATGTTCTGCAACGGAAAAGCAAAACTGGAATAATGGCAAAGTCCACCATGCAAGGAGCTGCTTATTAATAATTTCACAAGCACAACCTGTTGCTCACATAAATGAAAATAACATTATTTTTGGAAGCTGGGTGTATTTATGTTGTGCTGAACTGGAAGGATCTCATTATTTGCACCAGGGAAGGAACGTGCATTTTCCTGTGGCAGCAAGGTCCACATTTCTTCTTTTTGAAGCAGGTATGCCTGCCAAGCTTCCCCTGGGGCAGATTAAGTGGCTATTTTTCAGCTCGTGATCTTTTAATGCAAAAGTTGGCCAGAACTTCATGGACTATAGGAGCAGAGTAGCAAACAACTCTCGTGTCTCCAGCACTGGATGGGTCTGCAGATCTCAGACCCTCCCGGTCCCTCCCTTCTGCCTTTGCTCCTCCACCTTCAGCTATCGCCCCTCTGGGCACACGTTCTTAATGGTGACTAAACCTGCCTGCTGAGATTCTGTCAAGCTCAGATGTTTTCACCATCACGGCATTTAAAGAAACACTGGCCAGAAGCTGCTTTTTGAAAGGCATCTGGTAGCTCTTGAAGACTAAATTACATTTAAAAAAAAAAAAAAAAAAAAAAAAGAAGTGAGCTACAAATTGGGTCAATGTGTGACAGTTTGGTCCTGCACTCTGGTTCTCTTGAAGGTGTGATCAAAGGACAGCGTAATCCCAAGGACTTGGGCTGTTGTTTTGGTAAGGTACAGAGATGCGCGCTACGCTTTTTGCACAGCGGTGATCTGCAGTTCCACCGCTAGATTTGACTGCAAATCCAGAGATAACGCAGGGAATCACTTAAATTGTAGCTGAATACAGACTAGGGACATTTGCAATCCTGCAGAGAGCTGTGATATCCCACCTACTACCAGGTCCTTGGCTTTTTCTCTCTAAGATGTCTTAAAAAAAAAAAAAAAAAAAAAAAGAGAGACCTTGCTTTCAGTCATAAATTCTGTCGCTGCTCTAATAAATGGGCTCATTACCAGCAGAGCAAGAGCTTCCGGACTTAAATCATCACTTGTGCTCTTGCAGTACATTCGAGGAGGCAGCGAGCTGTGGCATGTGCCACTGGCAGCACAGAGATTTCAGGCAGCCAGGGGCGAGTGGGAATAGCTGCCAGCACACCGAGTCCTTGGTTTGGTTACAAAAAACACCATCCAGTGCTCCAAATGGCATCCAGATGTGCTGGATTTACTCTGTGCAATAATGTCCCTTATCACCCACTTTGAATCCGTGAGCAGCCCGAGCTCTTTCCCTGCAGAGATCAAGCTGACTTGCTGCACGTTACAGCTACGGCAGACTTAAATGACAAAAAAACACCACCATTTTTTACTCTGTTTTCAATTGCTGCCAGGGAAAAGCACAGCTGCATCAATTCTGGAGGGTGGTTGAGAAAGGGGCAGTTGAGAACCAAAAATCCAAGGAAAGCGGATGGATCCGCCCAAGTGCTTTAATTGACATACCCACACTTCATTGCGCTAATAATCAGAATCATCTTGCTGGCCTTAAAACACACTTTAGCAATTTTTCAGCATGGGCCTACAGTTTTGAGCTAAAAACAACAAACAGCATCACCATCACCAGAGTAGGAACTTCAGCACTGCAACCACCCAGCCCTTCCAGCAATTTGTCAGGGCACAACCTGCCCTGAGCATAACCACTTGCTCCCCTCTTCTCGGCACTGCTTTTACAAAGTGGCAACAAACAGGAGGAAATTGATGCAAGAGTCGGAGCTGGGAAAGAGTTTTCAGGCGCTCATGAGCAAAGCATTTCACTGCCGCTTGTGGTAATCCTGCAAATCTCGCAGGTGACACTGGCAATTTTATTCAAGATGCAGCTTGCTAAGGAGACGTGGATCTTTTCCCTTTTGTGTTCCCTCAGCTGCCACAAACCGAATCACTCCACACTAAAGTGATTCCTGGCAGGACGTAGGGGCAAGTGCTCTACTGGCAGCGGTCACTCCTCTGGAGCACGAAGCGAACGAGCCAGCAGACACGGATGAAGCACCAGGCTTCCCCAAGGGGAGGGTGTCTGCGATTGCCAGCCCCGGTACTTCACTGTGCAGGGAATTGGGGCAAACCTGACAAGCGCTTATTATTTCAAGTGAGATGCAAAGGAGGCAACAGCCTTCAGACCTGCCACAAGCAGGGCCCAATGGGCAACGAAGATGACATGGAAATGAGATGTATCGGGTAGTGACTACAGCAGCGATGACAGGTTGGGATAGATCACTGGGGTTGGGATCACGGCCGCTGAGACACACAGATTCGCATTCCCTTTCCTCCTCTTGCATCAGGTGCTGAAACAGCTTGGGTTAAACAATCTTTATGGAGCTGACATAAGAGACAGGAAAGTTGGCGAAAAAAATATTTTAAAACCATTTGTTGCCTTTTCTGCAGCTCATCACTCCATTCCTCCCTTCCTCTTGCTTGGTCTGTGCTCTCCAGGAGCGATACTCTGGCTCTCGATACCAGGGGGCTGCATAACTCTGGCACTGGGATAACAGGAAAGAGCAAGCTCCTAGTTAAACCTTCATGAAGGAAGGGAGGAACTGGGGGATGGGACGGCATGGCTTGGCAAAGCAGCCGCGTGGGAGCAGCCTTTTGGTGGGGGGCCTTCCAAACATCTCCATCCCTTGGGCCACTCCAGGCCCCAACCAGGCTCCTCTGCACTGGAACAGTGTTTTGGAGCACCTCGCTTGCCTGTCCCCGACTGCAGGCAACAGGAGAGGATTGACACAATGGCCAGGTCCATGTCCTGCTGAGCTTGAAAAATAACTACTACAAAGGTTGTGGGGTATGGCACTCCTCCACAGACTTGGAGGGGAGCAGGAGGGAATCTACCACTTAACTGGGCAGCTTCCTTCCCTGTCTGGCCCGGGCAGCTGTGCCCGGGAGCCCAAGATTCGTGCAGGAAGGTAGAGGACAGAGCACAATGTGTCTACAAGCAGCGTGGATCCTCTCAGAGATGCAGCTGATGGAGTGGATTTTTTTTCTTTTTTTAAGATTTTAGGCAACTCTAAAAACATCCTCCACAATTCAGCCTGTAATGCTATAGGCAGGAACACGCTGCCAAGCACGGGCCACCCTGGGGATTTACACAGCAGAGCTGAGCAATTCCGGCTCTGCTGCTTTGACTGCAGACGGTCACAGCAGCAGGAGGCAACTCAGACCTGGAAGGTTTCTAATAAGGCTGCTCCACTCATGTGCAAGCTGAAAGAATTAAAGAACTGGCAGATCCCAGAAACCTAGTGACTGGCAGTAAAACAAGGGGACAAGGTTTATAAAGCATTAAAACAACTAGACCTGACTGAGGGTTCCTACGCTACGACTCTTCTCCAACACCACAATTGCTTAAAAGCTTCTGAACATTTTTGCAGGGAACTTCCAAGAACCAGGATGAATAGTAACTTCATCTTGAAGTCTCTTCGAGTTGCTCCCTGCAGCTTCAGGAGGGGAGGGGGAAGGAGGAGCCCGCAGGTCCAAATTAAAACTTCAGTGCTGGATGGCTCGATAACTTCCATGTACATCTGCTGTGTTTATTCCCAAAGACATTCAGCAATTTCCTCATCGCCCCGTTGGACAGGGAGGTCCAACAGGCACAGCAGGCAGGAGATGCCAGGAGGGGAGCACTGGGGGGCTTTGGAAAGTCCCGCAGCACAATGAGAAATGCTGAGGAAAGGAGCTGCCAGACAAACTCAGAGCAATGGTCATTTAGTCCGGCATTTGGTCCCAAGCAGCAAGCAGGGCCCAGATGCTTCAGAGAAAGACATGAAACCCTCCCCATGGGCTATTGTGGAATTATCTCCCTGCAGTGAATTTTTTTTTCCCAGTGTGTAGATGCACAAGGCTCGGCTAAAGCTTGAAGAATGAATTTACAGGTTCTAAAGAACATTTATCCTTATATACCAGAACAAGGTCATACATTTCATAAGTATTAAACACTACTTTAAAAGCTATCACAGAGCTGGGAAGCTCCACTGGTTGAAAAAGACATGGTGTGGTGTACCTGCTAAAGCTGTGGTGTACCTGCTAAATTTGGTTTAAAATTCCCTGCGTTTTAATTCCACCAGCAGCTCCCTTACTCTTGTAGGATGAGGCAGAGTAACTGGCAAGAAAGAAAGAGCGAAGTGGTGTGTTGGGCAGGGTGCCTGGATGAGGAGGCTGAACACGACAAAATGGTTTTGAACACCTGCTAAGCAATGCAGTAAGACAGCTCATACCCCCTACACTGCCAGGAGGGAACCACAAAGTCACAGGACTCCTCCAGGCTACAGAAGAGGTCGCATTTACTGTTGGGAAACAGATGATGACACGGATTGCCCTTACTGTATATGAGGACTTGCTGGTGATCTCCAGAAGTTTCTGTTTCGCCCTCCGCTCAGACTCTCGAGCTTCCTGAAGGTCTTGCTTTAGCTGATCAGCCTCCTTTGCTCTGTAAAGGAAAACAGCAAGGATGGTGAATATCGGATCAAAACTGAGGAATGAAAAAAAACAGTAAGTAGGATGACAGTTTAGATATAGGATAGACTTAGACGTTATTGCAGATCTCATCTAGAGATCATTTGAGCAAAGGAAGTGATGAAACTGCCAATAGGTGGGATATTTTAAATCAATGGCTCAAAAGTCCAAGATGTGGAAGGGCAATTCCAACACTAATATTTCCCCTTAAACCTTAAGGGCTCCCAAGAATCCCCTGCAAAGCACAGAGAAAACTTCTCTGCTGGCTTGAAATTTGAGGGAAGATTTCACAAGATCATGGCAGAGAAGACATGGATGTGGACAGTGTTCATGGAAAGGATTAATCTGTCAGAAGGAAATAATTGCAATCTTTAGTTTGCTCAGTACTGAATGCACCATGGGAGCTGGTTCTGGTAGCAAGAGGGAAATTAAAAGTTTTAACATACAGGATTCTGGAAGTGAGGGAGCCCTCAAGGCTAGCCTGAAACAGAGACCTCATGGATGCATAGGAGAATCAAAAAGCTGAGGGAAACAGGGGGATAAAGGCAGAATAATGAATGTAGATCTAATATTGAGGGGAAAAAAAAACCCCAAAAGCCAAAAAAACACCCACACCACCACCCACAAACCCAAGCGACTTTAATGTTGTCAAACACTGCTGAATGCACGTGGGTGTTTGCAGAAATCACCCAAAAGGAGAGGTGGTTTGAGCTGCTGCTGCCAGGATATGAGGCATGAATGTCAGAGCAAAAAGGAACCGGTCAAGCCCTGTGATCACTTGTCATCACACAAGCATAGGAGGCCACAAGCTTCCTGCGAACTGCACGGACTAACTTGAAGCATGAAACATCCGTCTCCCTGACTCATCAGGAGGGAGTTGGAAAGCAAAGCGCGGAGGCAGCTGCGAGGTTACCCGCTGACCTCCGCTCAGACTCCTCGGCCATTTTCAGAGCCAACATCTCTGCCTCCAGCACCTTCTGCTCCATCAGCCGCTTCTCCTCCTCTGTCCGGATGGCTGTGGCTTTGATTCGCTGCATCTCCTGCTCAGCCTCAGCTGCTTTCTGAGCCAGGAGCTTGGCCTCCTCCTCTGTGATCTGGGCCTTCTCAGCCAGCAAGTCTGCTGTCTCTTCAGACCTCATCTGTGAATTAATGTGCATGAAACCATCAAGCACACTCTGAATGGCACTGCCACCACCTTCACAGTCCCCAGCACTGAGCCCTGAGCTGTTTGCCCTGCACGGTCAGTCTCTGTTGCCCACAAGTTCCCCCTGCTTTCAAGTCATAGCCTTTTGCAGAGCGGTCCCCAGCCAAGACCCAGCTGTGCCCCGGCTCTTCCCCAATTTTTTCTCCTGTCACAGTTGCATGAAGCCATCTCTGTCCAGCCTCCTGCTCACTGTCTACTAGCAGCGATGGCAGTGTAGCTCGAGGACATTCACAGTATGCTTCTGCCATGGAAAAAGCCAGAAACAGTTGCCACGCTGTGGGAAACCATCTCACAGAGACCTACAAGAGCCTCGTTGGCCATTGTTGCCTCCTCCTTTAGCTGCATCAGTCTTCTCTCCAGCTCATCCCGCGTCCGCTCAGCTTCTTCTCTCATTTGCTTCTCCCGGGCCAGGCGCTGTCGCTCCATCTGCGAAAATGAGGTCAAGGAAGGTGAGAAATGATGCAGGGTCACTACTTGGGGGTCAGCGCACAGGGCTGCATTGCATCCCCTGTACTGATCTCCCCTCAAAAATACGGAGAAGTAAATGGAGAAGGTTTAATCACAGGGTAGCAAGGATTCCTGACGCATCCCTGATTTGCTGTTCATACGTGGTGCTGCCACACAAGCTGCCTGTGGGCAACTTGCTAGTTGGGCACTGACTCCCAAACAGCATCCTCCTGCACTGATTCACCGTATGAATTCAAGCAAGCCAGGTCTCAGGAACTCCAGCTACATCTGGAGCTACTGAAGAGGGTTGAACAGACACCCGGACCAGACATAAGGGCCAGTACAAACTGCCATTGAGACACAGTGTGCCAGAAACCTGCCATCTCTTCCCAAAACAAGCTGACAAATGAATAAGGCAAGACACACTGCTCTGCTCTTTGGACACAAACTGCACTCTGGAAGCACCCACTGCTTAACGGCTCTACTTCCTTCAGGGGAAAGTTCTCATCTGTTATCATCACAATCTACATCCCTCATGGAATGGGATGAATAACCATGGGGAGGAATAACCCCAGGCACCAGTACAGATTAAGGGTTCACCTGCTGGAAAGCAGCTCTGTGGAGAGGGATTTGGGAGTCTTGGTTGACAACAGGTTAACCATGAGGCAGCAATGTGCCCCATGGCCAATGGGATCCTGGCCTGCACCAGGAGGAGCGTTGCCAGCAGGGCCAGGGAGGGGACCCTGCCCCTCTACTCAGCTCTGGGGAGGCTGCACATGGAGTACTGGGTGCAGTTCTGGGCTCCCCAGTACAAGAGGGACATGGAGCTTCTAGAGAGGGTACAGTGGAGAGCCAGGAAGATGATTCAAGGACTGGAGCATCTATTGTATGAGGACAGACTAAGTGAGTTGGATCTGTTTAGTCTGGAGAAAAGAAGGCTGGGAGGAGATTTGATCAACACGTTCAAGTATCTGAGGCGTGAGTTTAGGGAAGATGGGGCCAGGCTCTTCTCTGTGGTGGCCGGTGATAGGATGAGGGGTAACGGATGTAAGCTGAAACACAGAAGTTCCACCTCCATATGAGGAGGAACTTATTTCCTGTGAGGGTGACAGAGCCCTGGAACAGACTGCCCAGGGAGGTTGTGGAATCTCCTTCCCTGGAGATCTTAAAAACCCATCTGGATGCCATCCTGTGCCCTGTGCTCTGGGTGTACCTGCTGGAGCAGGGAGGTTGCCCTGGATGATCTCTAGAGGTCCCTGCCAACCTTAAGCATTCTGTGATTCTGTGGTGTGGGCTCCTAATACAAAAGCAGGTTGTTTGGAAATCATTTAACAGGCCCTGGGGAAGATGGAGAGGGCGCACTAGAGATTATGGTGACCACCTCAGGAGAGGGTGGCCAAACAAGGAGCCTGACATCTATCGTTCAGCACAAACACTCGAATTTGAGAGCTCTCAGGACATAAAAAGCTCCTATTCATCCTCAGGGCTCACAGTGACCTCCCTCACCTCCCCCAGCAGCTCAGGAATCAGCTATGGGCAATATCAGCTTGTGCTTGCATCATTCAACTATGTCAATGAAACCCACAAGTCCAACACCTCATGTTGATGCCACCAGCATACGGGCATCACGTTGCTCCTTCCAAGAACCTCTCACTCCATGGAGGCTAAGTCCTTGTTGCCTGGAGGAGCCTGTGCTAGAAACAAATAGTGCTTCCCCAGGGAAGCCAAGGGGGTTTCCCTTACGGGGACCTGTCTACCATTCTCTACAGCCATCCCAAAAACTACTAGGAGGAGAACTGCTTCAGGACAAGCCATATCACATCTCCAGCCTGACTGAGTGCTTCAATCCCACTCCAGCAACATGCTGACACTCCTGTGAACATGCCCAAATCCAAGTGAAGCAGGTTAGCTTAACAGCCCCTGGAATAAAAGACACTTACGGTGCAACACTCTGCTTTGTTTTTTGCTGCTGCTATCTAGTGGTTTTACTGCGTAAGGGACATTTATATTCAACACAGCAGTGCTCACATTAGCTGTGTGGGCTCCAGTGAGCAGAAAAGGTCTAAAAGCAAGTAACAAGTATTTCTGCAATGCACTTTGCTGATACACGTTCAGGAACTACATGCCACTGCCTCCAAAGAGGTGTCTGGGCTGACCTGCAGCAGCTGAAGATGGTCAGCACTGATGAGCATGCAAGCTGCACGACCAGAAGTGCTGCCCACCTCTAACCACCACACCATGAGAAAACAAGGCAAACTACATCTCCCCCATCACAACCCACTTTAATTAGACCCAGCTATTCCATGCCTATTCCACCATGGCTATTCCACCACCCAGCTGTGGAGCCCAGGAAAAGGCCAGGAAAGATGCTCACATGCTTACAGGACAAGGCATAGCCTTTGCCTCCCAACTTTGCCATCAGTCTATAGAGCCAAGTCAAGATCGACTGGCAAGAAGGGAGCTGAAAAGAGATGTTCAGCTCGACCTTCTCATACAGCTGCTCCATGTGCTGGATGTCACTCTGGAGGCTGTTACTTTCTGAGTATACTTGCCTCATTGTGGCCCATTGTGGCTCTCAGACAGGTTATGAGATATGTCACTCACCTGCTTCCTGGCTTTCTCCTCCCTGGCCTGTGCCTTCATCTGCTGCACCTCCAGCGAGTCTGCTTTTCTCCTCCTCATGAAAAGATCGTGGTTCCCAATACACAGCTGGAGAATCTGCTCCAGGCAAGGGTAGAGAGCAGAGAGAAGTTGCTGCAACATGGTGGCGGGGAGCTGCTTTGTGCTCCTAACACAAAAATCAGACACTGCTCTGGCTCAGCTCTCACAGGCACGTTCAGCCACTGATCTCCAAATCCACCAGCTCTGGCACCCACAGGAGCCCAGAGCTGCAGCACAGCCTAATCCCCATGCCAGGCACCATTTCCTTGGCTACTGACTCTTTACAGAGACTATTTTTATGCTGCAGGCGCTGATAGCTCAGCATGGTTCTGGCAAATATTATGCCAGCCCCAAGGATGTGTTAGCCCCAGTAATGAAACAGACTTCTACAGCTTTGGCCAGTTCCTTGGTTCTTCTCTCCATCCTTGCCTTTTTTTCAATGTTTATAATGAATTTGTAGCCTCTTTGAATAGAATGTTTAAACTATTGTGGTAAGAACTGAAATATGAAAAAAGTCACTTTTGATCTTGGCCACAACCACACAGGAACAGATAGTTGATTAAAGAACCTCCTTGGAGGCCTTCAGCTACCTCTGCCAGAAGGTTTTGAGCTCTGCTGCGATTCCCTCTATGGATGTGAGGGGCAGGAGAAATGGCAACTCCAAAGAAAGTTTAGCAAAGAGTGGAGTGTACGCAAGGCAATAAAAGCTCAAATTATTCTTCTGTAACAAAAATGAGTTTCTCAACTCTGAGTCTTTTCTTAATCCCTGATTCACGTCTTCCATCCCATAGATCATGTCCTACCTCCTTCAGAGTCCAAGGCCTTAAAGCTCCACAAACTTGGTGTGCTTGGCAAGAACAAGATCTGCAGACAGGCTGTGCCTTTGCGAAGAAGGCCTGTGGCGTACGAAGCACAGGACAGCCCACAGGGCTGAACAACACCTGTCTCTGATACATGAGGACCATCCCTCTTCTTCCTTCTGCAGACCAAGTGCTGCTTAGTGACAGCATACAGTTCCTAAAGGCTCCCTTGGACAGCGCAAAGAAAATTCCCCAGAAGAGCATTGTCTTGCACCATCCCCAGAAACCACCACTGGTGGTGGTTCATCACGCTGTCCGTGGACTTACCAGCTTATTCACACGCAGCTTTGATGAATTGAATTTAAAAACATCGATCTTTTTGTCCAATGGCTTAATCGTAAACTAAAAAGAGGAAAAAAAAAGAAAAAGAAACAGGTGAGAGAGTTATCAGGGAATCCAGTACTTAACCAAAACGCAGATGCTGCTCTCCTGGAGGTTGTAGGGAACTGAATGAGATGGAGAAAATCGAGACATGTCTGCACAGAGGAACCAGCTCAGTGACCCAGCTCAGTGACCCAACAGATGGGAGGAAGGGTGAGCGAGGAATATAGAAAGAGGTGCAGTCACCCATCCCATGGACATCTCCATTCTCCAGGACTCCCTGGTGATATTTTCTTTGAAACGTGCTCTCCACAAACTCAGATGTGTTCCCAGCCTGCTCTTCAATCTAAAATATCATGCCCTCACTCCAACTTGCATATACACTCATGAACCAAGTAAAGCAGCTTCAGCCCTAGGTTCATTCTTGTCAAAGTACTTCCCCATGCTGATTCTCTTGACCGGACCTGGTGGCAGTGCCACATTCAAGAGCTTTGCCAATACAGTCCCTGGATAGACAGAACACTTGGGACTAACAAGAGGATAATTCGGGAGATTGAATGCTCTGCAACACTGCGTTTTTTGGAAGGCAGGCACATACTCCATCACTCCCCCACAAACTACAAAAATAACCAGCTGCAGAGATAGCGCTGCAGCAGGCAGTCTGTATCCATTAAACCTGGCCGATTTGTCAATACAGTGCACTGCCTGAAAAGGGCTCGGCAGAATGTGCCTGGCAGTGTTTTGTTTTGTTGGTTTAAGAGCCAATCTTCCCATCCTTTTGCATGGGCAGACATGCCCAAACGTCCCTGGACTTTGGCCCCAACACAACCCACGCAAGTTACTGCTTGCAGCAGCAAGAATAGACCAAGGAGGAGTTTTGTTTCCACATAACAGTTGATACTTGTTATGGAGATTAAACACCTTTGCTGTGTTGGCTGTCATGCCCACCTATTAGCTTGTTTACTATCACGTCAGCTCTACTTGTGGTCATTTTAGCTCACAGATTATTGACCTGATAAAACATGGCAGGTGTTTACCCCAGAGAAAGATCTGCTACAGTCTTGTGTCAAGGTCTGACAGCAGAGATTTCAAACCTCAGGAAAGGGAGCTGGGCTGTTTTACTAAGTAATAGAGCATTTTAGTTACAAGGAGGGAATGCATGACAGCTAGTCCACCATGGCTTACTCCTTACAAGATTTTTCAGGTCCTAGAATAAATGCAGCTGTTGAGAAACCTTTAGCTTTCATCCTGATCAATATTAAGTTTAATTAAGTTGCTTTCTAATTGAAGCAGATTTTCTTCCCCATCATGAAGGTGGTTAGTTTTCTCTGGGAAGTTCTCATAGACCCCCAAAACAAACAAACAAACAAACAACAACAACAGCAACAAAAAAACACCCAAACCCCAACAGACCTCCTACACCTCCACAGCCCATTTCCCTGCTGCTCTCAGCTAGGTTTGGTGGCCCACAGTTCAGGAGATCTGTGTTTATATTTTGGGTTTAATAGAAATCTACCCAAGAGCAGCCTTAAAATACTCAACATCCTATCAAAAAGTTCCAGCTGTCCTGCCCAGCCTGGCAGCCTGAAAGCTCAAACAGTATAATAATACATCAAGATGCAAGAGTTCCTCTTGTTAGGAAAACATTTTACTGTACTTAACAATATACAAAGCTTCTGTGTGCTTAAATAGAGGAGTCTTGTCTTCTGGGTTAAGCACATCCGCAGCAATTTTACTTTTGAACTAGTTAGAGAGAGGGTTTGTACACACTCTAGCAATGAACAGGTTAGCTCATAGTTAACCTCTTGCATGCCCATTTCTGGAAAATTTCAGAAAGCCTTAAAATTAAAGTTTGTATTGGAGTGGCTTAGCTTAGCTAAGCTGGTGAGAGCAAGCACAGCAGAAAGTGGAGCTAAGAGAAATTATTTCAATTGCTATTGCAGTCTTAGGGGAAAGAGCAGATTTAGCTGTACCTCTTTATCACTGTATGAAATATTCCGGATCTCGTTCCACGGGAAGGAGATTTTGGGGGTCAGCCTGTTGTCTGGGTCATAAATGTGAAGACCCAAGGCATCGACTCCAAGCAGCAGTTCAGTGCCCTTTTTATTCTACAGAGGAAAAGAAAGCAAAAAACCTTTTATTCGACTCAGGGATGAGCTGACACACGGAGCCACCCTGAACTTCCCCCAGCCCTGTGAAGTGACCCCCCAGGGCTGTGCATTAAAGGTACTTCTGCCTCCGAGGCAGCTAGAGGTAAATCACATCACGGTAGTGATGCTCAGCACACCGTGGCCACCTTTCACGTCTACAGGCTCTCCGAGGCTCCTCCTGAGCAATTTTAGTGATGCAGAAGATTAATGCGAGAAGCTCAGCATGCCTCAAAAACATGTCCCGCCGTCTGCACTCACCCTAATTGCAAAATAGTTCACTCCATACATCTCCAAGTCCTGAGCTATCTTCAAATACTCCATTTCAGCTTCATCTCTGTCAGACAGGAAAGAAAAAAAGGCAAAAGGTAAAGATGCTGCCAACATCAGAGAAAGTGAGACAGCTGCTCTTGCTGACCTCAAGCACACACCATGTATTCAAACCCCGCCTGTCTCTGCAACATGGGTCAAGCCTGTATTTGCTGGCAGGATCAGTAACGACCGGCAGCAAATTCTTGCTGGCATCTTAACAGCCGACAATGCCTGCCCACCCCAATGCAACATTTCAGGCCCCGCTTAGTAAACTTCCCAATATCTTAAATGGAAGAGGGAAGAAACCCCAAAACAAACAAATAAAAAATCCTAGCTGTGGGTCTGACTTTAAAAACAGTCCTAAATTCTCCCTGGGATCCCATCAGTGAGAAGCAGGATACTTTTAGAGCAATCAGAGAAAATGCTTTACTCTTCCTGGGTCTCCTACAGGTTTGCCAGGATTAACCCAACCCACAGACCGTAACAGGTCCTGCATTCCTCCTGCAGGGACACTGTTCTGGGGGATGGTTTATTTTTGAATGGGAAAAGTTAAATTCTACAGGCTTAGAAGTGACCTTGATATAATTCAATCAACAGGAACTTTTGCACAGTTTAACTAGTTCTGGGGCAATGTAGTTGCCATAATGAGTGGAATAGACTTGACCTGGCTTTACATTATGTCTGCCACACTCCTTCACCGGATAAAAGGTAAAAAACAGTTACCAAAGCAGTTTCCCACTTCAGGAAATGCAAGTGACCTTTTCACTGCATAACCTCAGCTTGGTCTTTGAACTCTCTTCTGCCTAGCACAACTGCTGGGAAGTGGATCACAGAGCTGACCCAACTCCTGCCAAAGCTGCTGAGACCCTCCAGTTGAAGGGACAGTCACAAAGTCATGGGTGCTGCTAGCATATGCTCACCTTGCTCTGCCACGGTGCTCAGCATACCAGGCTGTTATTCTCTCTTCCCACATCTCTGGAGTCATCTGGTAGAGGTTAATCACCTGGGGAAATAGACCCAGTCACGTCACTGCTCTCACAGCCTCCCAACCCAGCAAATGAACCAGAAGTCCCTCAAATGCCTCCACCATAGCAGGAGCATCCTCCTTTCTGTGAAGCGTGCTCAGCCTGGCGCTCTCATTCCCCTGTAGTCCCATCACCCTGGTATCTCATAAAATGCAGCCAGGAAACCCACTGGAAAGAAAATCCATGCTTGTATTTTGCTCGATATATTCAGGAAGCATTTGAATTCCTTTCCCTCTGCACATCTTTCCATACTGCTTGCTTTGGGAAAGGAGGCAGAACCACAGACCCCTTCAGCATGATGGGCTCCATCACCCGAAGTGCCACCACAGCTGGAAATTCACCCTCATGCTCCGCTGAGCCCTTTACCCGCTTTGGCAGTAGCTCCTCCTGTGCCAGGAAGCCTCGCTTGTGCATGTTGGGGTCGTAGTCACCATACTGAAAAGGAGCAGAGACAGGTGCTGAGGCTGAGTCAGGAGGAAAAAAAAGAAAAGAAAAAAAAAGAGCAAAAGGCAAAGGGGCAAAAAAGGGTGCAAAAAAAGCCCTCCCCTCCCTGAGAAAAGAGACTTGCCCCAAAAAAACAGGGCCTCAAAAAGCAAAAAAAAAAAAAAAAAAAATAAGGAGAGGGAGAGAGAGAGAGAAAGAGAGAGAGAAAGAAGGGAATAATAATAATTCTCACTTTTACAAATCAACCCCAAGGGATTGGGTGAGCTTCTGACTGGTAAAGTGCATCTAATAATTCTTTATGCTTGTCGAGATTTAAATCTTTCAATCGTCTTGAGCATTGTGTAAAACGACTGAGAATTAAAATGTCTTATTCAAAGCTGGGGGTCTCTGCAGATGTGCGAAAACAAATTTTCTTCTATGAACAGGGTAGGAATCAACTAGTAACCAGCAATGCAACAACCTAGCAAGTTTAAGAGGATGACAGACACGAGGCACATGCAGTAAACCCTTGGACTTCATTAATCTAGCGGGTGAGACTCCTGATGTAGCGTTTCCTAGTTATATGAGACACGGTGCTGCTTTCTCAAGTCATTTTGCAGGAGAAATGGCCTTTCTTTTTTCACTTTTCTGGAGAGTCTCAGCTCAGAAAGTGTAAAACAGCAACAAGACAGACACACTCATGTAAAGACAGACATTGTGCATGTAAAATGTCAGGAAATTTTCCAAATCTGTCAGGACCACGATGTCCCTTGACAAAAATCAGCACTCAGCATTGTTGGCCCATCCATACATACATCCTTCGAGCAGCAGAGCAAGTAATGGTTCGTACTACAAGTAGGGACTAAGGCACAAATACAGCACAGATGCAAAGGAAGCAGGCAGCAATCAGCATCGACTCAGCTTTCAATTCATATAGCAAAAACACTGTAGATTTCACTCAGGAGGGTGCTCAAGAGAGGGGAAAGTGTCTCTCTCAAGGCTTGCAGGTGCTTGCGGCAGAAATGTGGTGCCCGAACTAGGGCAAAAGGGAGCAGCAACAAGAAAAAGGCAGCGCTGGCAGAGCTCACAAAACTCCGCTAACCTTGGGCAAGCAGAAAACAAACCACTTTGGGGCGATGAAAGAACAGCAAATAGAATTAATGTGATTATTTTTTGTTGGGACCTGCTAGGAAGATCCAAGGCTAAGTACAGATTATGCGATTTTCATGTCGTGAAATACATTGCTGCATCACAAAGGATGTTTGTAACAAGAAAGGCTGGATAAAAACATTAATTATTCACAAGTGTAGGAAAGCAAAAAAAAAAGAAAACCAACAAACCGCCCAAGTATCCAGGTATTGCACCATATGTTGGCTCAAGTGATTCGGCAAATATATCTTTAAAGTCTTTTTCAATTAAATCATTATTCCAAAACTTTCAAGGAAACTCAGCTCTCATTAATTGATCTGAGTGATTAATATTTCTGTTTACACGTAAAAGCTGTCCTGACATCAGTCATACACCTGGCTCATGTTGCCTTGCATTAGTATAGTATGCTCATGTTACAGTAGAGTACTAGCTGTTTTGGAAAAAAAATAAACAAACATATAAAAGCCTTCTTTCTGCATGCTCAAATGCTGCATGATATGAACATGCCTATCCCAAGGCAATGATTTGCATTTAAGGGGCAAGAAAAGCAAAAACCTCTTGAACATTATCATTTTTCCACAGGGAAGTGTTTGGCCCTAGAGTCTATGCCTCTCTTTGCTGTTTAAAACCTGACACTCATCCAACACTTGACAGCGTGGGTGGTTTGAGTGCCAGGCTAGAGGGGAAAGCACACAGGAATTCCCCAGACCAGCACCAGCATAGAGAAAAGAATCAAGTTTTTGTTTGTGCCCCATGCACACTTTGTTATTTCAGAAGGGTGGGTAACGGCAGTATAAAGCAGCCCTGCTCTCAGTCAAACAGCTACTTCAGGTGCAAATGCAAGCCTGTATCAGGCTCATTTGCCTCTGTTGATAGAAATTAGCACATCGCTAACGAAAGTTCTGCAACTACTGGCCACCTTCTGACCCAGAAAGGCCACCTGGACCCTGGAAAGGCCGCCGCTACCCTGCGTCACTGGAAGGACACGACTTTCTGCAACGCCTCTTGCCAGCTCCAGACTGAGGATTTTGTCTCCAGCTTCTTCCTATGCTGGAAAAAAAAGAAAGGGATAGGGCAACCCAGCCTGAGTCCTGCTTAGTTGAGGAGGGCCACAAGGAAAAGTCATGCCCAAAGCAGACTCCAAGGTCCGTTAGGTAGGTTAAGGAAGAGCATCTGCCTCCCACTGGATATCCTCTTTGCAGAATCAAAATTAGAAGATAAGTAAAACCGGTCCAATCCACTTGCCTTTCAGGGCAAGTGAATATTGAGTGAATCAAGGGTGCCCCTGAGCTCAAGGTGAGCAGCTGAGCGGCAGGACGAGGCAACATGATAGCACAGCCTGTACCAAACTACAGCCCGCTCCTGATCAGAAGAACAGGAGACACAAATTAACAGGGTTCAATATTTACCCAAGAGTTTATTGATTTTAGCAACAGGAAAGTCATCCCCTACAGATCTTCAGCTCATTAGGTCGCCGGAGAGAAAGCCAAGTGAGTGTTTACTCATGTGCCCCAATGAAAGCGATGAACGATGCAAATAGAAACATTTTTAGAAACCACTCATTTTTCCCAGGCTCGTGAGTCTCTCACAAAACATGTTTTCATCGATACAAGGAGAAAACTTTCTAATAAAACCTTTCTAGTAAATGCAAACATTCACCATCAAGCAGTGCTGTTATGTGCCCCACACTTCTTGGACTAAATTGGGCATAGACTGAAGGGTTAACAAGCAAGCGAGGAAAAGCAAGTGTGAAGCACCAAGGACTTGGATTCAGAGAAAAAGCTCAGTGCTCAACTATGAAAGCCCTTAATCCCAAGAGAGTTGTGCAGGTATTGTGATAAACAGCTCTGAGTTAAACCTCTTCTCCCACTTGTTACAGGAACATCCCTACTTCACTGCTCAGACTACTTGTGCTCTCCCAGGAGCAGAGTTACTATAAGCTGTCCAAAGCTGCATGCTGTCCTCCAAGACTGCAGTAATTAACACAACAAACTGCTGCATGTAAAATAAAGTAGCTATCATGAAGATGGGGAAAATCCAGGGGAAGCAATGGAAGCACTAGTCCCATGGCAGATCTGGCAAAAAGGGGGGGAAAGGAAGAGTCAAAAAAAGAAAAAAAAGAAAAAAAAAAAAAAAAAAGCCAGGGCCTACAGAAGCTCCGCCGCTCCGTTGATAACCTACACTTCAGAAGGCAACTAAGAAAAAACCCTTTACAGCTAAAGAGACTCAGCTAAAGAGACTGCAAAACTCTGTGCAAAGTCAAAGTCACAAGGCAGTTAGAATAACCGCTGCAGAAAAGGCAACATCACTAGTGTAGTTCTGCCACTTCCAAATTTTCCCATCAATTTTTCCCATTTTCCTCTTGCTCGGAAAGTGGACATACTGCAAAGCATCTTCTTGGGAGCAAAGCTCCCCATGTCCACAGGCAGATGGAGACCCTGCCTGGCTCCTCTGCACCTACCTTGGCTTGGACTGCGTAGGAAGCCAGCAGCACTGAAGCCTCAGGAGGGCAATGGATCTTCTCATCCAGAATCTGCTTCTTTACCTGTGCAGAGCAATGAAGGACACATAACGGGTTTAGAGGAGCTTTTCAAAAAATGACTGTCACAAGAAATGGTTGTAGTTTGTTTTAACCACAGCTCTCAACCAGCCGGTTAATGTGCTCTCTAACAGCAGTTACAATTCAGGCCTGGGAAATCTCTGAAGGGAAGAGTACAGACTTTTGCAGGCTGCCTTTTACAGACAGGTTTGCAAGAGAAGCTAAATTTATACATGGAAAAAAGCAGAACCTACATCCCATCGCTAAAGGCAAGGGGGGAAAATAATCTCACATGTAAATACAGAGATAAAACCTCTTCAGGCATAAGCTATGTGTTAGAATGACATCTGTGCACTGCATTAAACCCAAAACAACAACAACAACAACAAAAAAGCAAACAGATGTTTTTTCCTAGGAGACAAAGGCCTCATTTGGAGGCTCTGTGCACCAGTACTCAACACAGATACTCTCCAATTTCCCTGGGCACAAGCAGATCCATGGGTCACCTCCCAGGGAAACCTCAGGACAGCCACTGTACAGCTCTCATAGACCCCTGCTGTACATTGCCTGGTTTCTCCGCATTAAAAAAATTAAACCCATCATGTTTGATTTTCTTTTTGGACACACTTAATTTTCCCTGAATATAGATTAAAAAAAGCAAAACAAAATAAACACTCTATTTCCATGGGAGGCTTAAATGGATTGTTACAGAGATACAGTTAACACTAATTTGAATTTATAGTCGGTGTTGTGTTCTCAAAGTCTGTTAAAACTTAATCACAAAAGATGTTCTCCTGCATTAAGATAAATAGGAGAGCTTACAGGCATATGCATGCTTCTGTTTCCCATGTGTTATGCGAGTGCAGCCTCCTTTCACATAATCAGAAATCCTAGCAGAAAAGTGATGGTCTGCATTTACAAAAAAGTAGCTTTCTCTGCTTTTTCTCTCTGATTTTTCTCAAACATGCCAGAATTATTTTTTTCTCTTCAAGTAAAAAGCCCGTGGCAAAGTGGACACTTATCCATCAGCAGAGAGTGGAACACAGAACAGGGCCAGGAAAATTAACAGAAATATTTTGCATTTAGAAGCTCTTTTAGCCCTGAACACCAAAGAGCAGCTTTGGAACAATGAGGAGCATCAGTGGGCTGGTGGGATCATTTTAATACAAATTTTAAGATGGGAGGGAAGAGGAAAGCACACTATTTTATTTCCAGGAGCTTTCAAATGCAGGTTACCTCCACTTTGGTGTAACAAACACACACAATACAAGCATCCCTTATTTTTAGCAGTGTCAGATGAAGAGTCAGGTGCTTCATTGGAAGCGGCTAAGACATCTCCATCACAATCTGGGATCAGGTCTCTACTGCCTGTTATATTCCTGCCTGTAAAGTCTTTTGCGAGGTCATACAACCCTTCACATTAAATTGTTTCAGCACATTGATATTTGGCTGAGCCAGAGAGTGCCTCTGCTAATAGGGCTTCATTTCTCAGCTGACCTGATTCCCAAAGACAGAAGAGGCCACACACTTGCCAGGCACTTAATGTACAAGTGTGTGTGACGGGGGCAGCTGGCATCAGTGGGTTTCTCCTCCTACTTGGCTCTTGTCATCAGCTTCTGTCTTGGTTGTGTTTCTAGGATTTTCTTCTTCTCCAAAGATTTGGAGATCGTGGGGAACAAGTGAACCCCACTGATGAGGAAGAGGCTCATTGCACTGGCTCCTTAGGGCAGGGTACCCATGTTTCACCTACCAGTACACCCAGGCTTAAAGGCAGGGGCAAATGCAGGGAGGAGGGATCCGAGGTCATGTCCTTCACACCCAGTAGAGCCATTTTCCTTAGTTATCACACACTGATATCACTGATCGCCAGTTCACTAAGCCTGCAAATCTGGGTAACTGCTATCGCTCCATCGGTCAAACCATCTTTGACCTATTTTCAAACATTTTTGTAACAGCTGAGGACAATTCCTTTCATAGCAGGGGCAACTGTAACAGTGGAGGTCAACACTTTGCTGATTGAACTGCTCAGACTCTGCAACCCTCCTGGCACTTCTGCTTGTCCTGGTTTCTGGCTCTCCAGGGCTGGGAACTGGGTACAATAATAACCAGGCTCCTACCTGCAGGAAGAACAAGTGCTGGGTGATCTCCTGGACCAGCTCTTCTTCTGCATTCTCAGGATAAAATTTGGCCAGGAAGTGAAAGGTGACTGGCTCCTCGGTGGGAACATCATGATCCAGCACCTGGGGGACACAAAACCCTCCAGTTATTGCTTCCTGCCTCAACAGCACTGCTGTCTCTTGGAGCCAAGATGCAGCCTTCCTGTTCCAATTAGCTTTTGTCAAACATTTTTGGTGCTTCACAAGTTAAGTAGCCCAGAAACCACAGTTAAAAAAAGCAACAGAAAAAAAAAGAAAAAAAAAAAAGGGGAAAGAGGAAGAAAAAAGGGCAGATTTCTGACATTCATAACTATACAAAATAACAAATGAGACAGCAACAAAGAGCATGAGGAATGAGCTGCTTGCGCTAAGCCAAGGCTGCTACTAGTCTGCTGTGTGTGTGCTGCCTGTCCTGCTCTGCTACGAGCAGGCTCCCCACTTGCTCCCAGCTTTGCTGGGTAGTGACATTTCTCCTTGCCGTCTGTCTTATTGTGCTGGGGATGTCCAGCTTGGATTCATCTTGGTCTAAAACCTCAGTGTGACATGAGGGATTTGTCAAGACTTCCCTGTCAGTCCAATTAATTTTAATTTTTAATTAACTTCTAATTTTTTTAGCACAACATAATTTGGGTGTAAGCAGCACCACATCCAGTGCTTCTCCAGCTAAGAGTTAATCAGCTCAGAGAGAAGATTTCCTCCTGCTGTTTCCCTTGCCTTTTCTTTCTATTCTTCTTCCTCCGGAGCTCTTCTAGCATCATGAACCACAGCAAACATGAAGCAAGAAGTCAAAAGTGCAACCTCACTTTCCACTACTTGCACACAAAAAAAAAAAAAAAAAAAAAAAAAGAAAAAAAAGTAAAAAAGCAAGTTTCTGAAAGATTTGTCATTTGAAAGCACATGAATGATTCTCCAAAAGAAACTATCAGGCCTCATTTACATTCAGTCTGATGAAAATTTGGCATCCCCAGCACGGCTGCCTCCAAAATGCCCTAAGGGGATCCTGGTGAGCGGCCTCACAAGGCTTGGGAAGGATTAGGGGCAAATATGACCTAATTCTTCTCATTTTGACTTATAAATCGAGTGGTTGTGAGGTTTAAATGCACTTCTCCCAATTCTCTTCTGTAGCACACCTAATGCAACCTCAAGCGCACAAAAGAAAATACATCCTCTCTCCTCACTGCACACAACATCGCACGGGGCAGCTCCAACCTTCTTGTCCATTTTCAGCCAAGCCACGGTGTCCTTGATGGTGTACTGAAGGCCAAAGAACCAGGTTTCCCGGAGTCCCAGCGTCCTGCACACTAAATCAAACAAGTCCTTCCCCTTCCACTTCACCTGCAAGAGAAGAAAGAGAAGGCAGAGCTGTAAAGAGTAATTTTAAAACTTCTTTCTTGTCTGTTCTGCCAAATCAACCCTTTTTAAGCCTCCCATATGTTTGCATTCCACAACTTTGTCTGCGTTTGAAAATCTGGAGGAGGCATTTGGCAGAAATAAGAAAACATCCTAACCAAGGGCCCTTTATATCTTCCCACTACTCTCAGCTGCAGACTATCACCTCTCCTGCACTTGGGAATAGAAACATGATTTGTTGTGCCTTAGACAAGCAGCAAGATCCTCATTTCTTCTGACAACGCATCAAAATCAGCAGCAAATCCAACAAGGCCATTTTAGTTCTTTCCAAGTCATACACTGCTCTGAGTGGTATATATTGACCAATAAAAAAACAATTCCCTAAATGCCCCTGGCAACTTTAATGCCCCAGAGAACCCTGAACAATCTTGCAGCTGCTCCAGTTGTTGCAGTTTGTTCTTAAAAACATGTTTTAGGGATGCAGAAAGGGACCAAAACAGTCGCACCTATCATGTCACACTCCTGCTGCTACCTGCTACCACCTTGGGGGCAAGGAGGAGCAAGGTTGATAGAGTTGCGACTAGAAACCACTGATTTCCCATTTTTAGCTGTCCTCCAGTTGCCATGATGAGCTCTGCCATGGCATAGGATGTTGCAGACTCCAACCCCCTTCCTGACTCTTATTTCAGGAGGATGCAGAATTCCTCCATTCAAACTGGAGCGTGACAGGCATTACAGGCATTTGCACCATTTCTGCAGGCACTGCCAAAGGGCTATTTCTTAACCAGGATTAAACTGCTTGGCGTAAAGCTTTATTGCCTCTTCTCCCCCTCACCACCTTTTTTTTTTTTTTTTTTTTTCAGAGAGAGAGAGAGTTAACATTTCAGTCTGTGGGTTCAGCACCAGTTTGATATGAGGCTGCAAACCCGCAGCCAGTGTGGAAGTGAGTAGGAAAGTGTGAGTGTTGCACATTCACTCTGCAATTTTAATGCAGGCACAGAATTATTTTCCCCAATCACTTCTGTGTTAGATCTCATACTATTACCCTGCAACCCAGTGCAACTCCAACTGTTTTATGGATCTGCAGGCCCTCGGCCTGCCTTATTCTTATTTCACAGGCTGTGTCTCATTAACCGTCACAGTCCTGGTTGTAAAATACAGGAACGCGCCGCGTGGGCACGGCGAGATGCAGACCCATTTGTCCAGAGCTGTGCAGAAATGAGCCAGAAAGCAGCCTGGTGCTGCCACCTCCCGGACCTGGCTGATTTTGCAAGCAGGATGGAGCTCTCCAAAAAACTGCAAAAAAACTTATCGTGGAAAATTCCCTCTCAGCCATCTGCCAGATTGGTTGGCATGATGCTATTAAAAACAAAACAAAACAACACACACACACACTCAAGAAAAAGCTACACGAAAAATCAAATCTTAACCTGCTCCCTATTCGTGGGAGCCAGGTGGCCTGCAGCACTGCCACCTCCGTGGCCAGATCTCCTCAGCCTGGACTTAGCGTGGGCACAATCACTCCTCGGGGAAAGTCAATCTCTGCACTGGTGGCCAGTGTGAGCAGCAGGTCCCCTGACTGCCCATGGGTGCGAGGGGGACATGGTGGGAAGACAGTGCTGTAGAACACAAGACATCAGAGCGGGCAACTGCCCTCTCTGAACCACGACCTTGGAGAAAGCGTGAGCACCTGTAAAAAGAATTGGCACAGTCAAATGTTTTTATGGAGTGCTGCAAAACAGCTCCTCAACTCAGCAGATCGTTTTATCAAATTTAAGTGTTAGTTTGATGCTCGATGTGAAAGAGAGAGAGAATGCAGGCGCTCTTTGGAGGATGTTGTGGCCAAAAAGATCGAATGGAAAATGGGAATGGAGTCCTGGGAAGCTGCACTAAATTGTTATGTGTTTCTTTCTAGGAGACTTACAGAAGCAGCGAGCTTTAACAGGAGGAGAGGGCATCTTTGCACAGAAGCACAGAGTGGCATGGCAGAAAGCAGAGGGCAGGGCTGAGACCAGATGCCAAGCCCAACAAGCAGGCAGGTGATATCTGCTCCTCATCTCATCAGGAGATGCCTGAACAAGTTTAAAGCTCAAAATGAGGCAAACTGGAGAGCGCAGATCGTATTTACCCTTCTGAAGGGTAACAGCAGCACGACAGATCCTCATTTCCATCTGGATTTAAAACCCATTAAGAGCAAACCGAGAATCCAATAAACACTATCCTTTCATTTTCTTTTATAAACAGGTGTCAAACGCTTCCAGCTGCCACTTACTGAGCTACAAGATGGGAGTGTAAAAGTTATTTATATTTACTAATGCTCCACGACAACTCGATAACAAGCTTTTAATTAAAATCTATTTCTGTTAACCACAAAGGAGGCTGGAGACGCAGCCAGGTGTAACGAGGCATATGGTAAAGCTGAGCCTGTTTCTTGGTGGCTGCCCGAGATGGAGCGTGGCAGGTATGAGGGGAGGCCAGGCCAGGTGCCCAAGGGAGCACCGAGTAGAGGGAAGGGAGCCAGTAATGACCCAGAGCATCATTTCTGGTACTTACATTTGAGCTCTGCAATTCAAACAGTTATGTAGTAATGTGATGCAGGGGAAGAAACTCCAAGAACCAGCAAGAAGGACCTTTCCCCTCCAGGGACCTCTCAGGCAACATGAAGAAAAGCTTAGCCTTGCTCCGACAACTTGCAGGCTTTTTGGCGAAGGACTGAAAGCTGCACCTTGTACACTCTCATGCGCTTGCGTGCTTGTCCTAGGGACTGCTTGATTCCCCAAACCGTCTCCAAGCTGCCAGCAGATCATTCCCAGAGCCGCTTCCCTGTTTCAGTACATCCAACCTGGCAACGCACCTAGCTGAAAGACTGCCACACATATCCATACACATCCACACCCTCCGCAACACACACACACACACACACACAAATTAAAGGACATAAAAATCAGAGTAAATACTGAAAGAGAAAGGCATGTTTCTGTCTTGAATGTCTTCCTGCCTCCTCCTCTGCATGAACATACTTCCTCAGGACTAATCACAGAGATCACAGAGTCAGGGAACCAACAGCATTTTCAAACCTTTGCTGTGTGGAGACAGCAAAGGCTGTTTCTCTGCATCCATCTTCATAGCACTGATGACAAACTGAAGCTCCCGAGCAAGATGTAAGAAACTGAGGTACTTTTGACCTCAGTAAAACTGAAAGGCAGAGGAAGCAAATACAGAATGAGGTAGCTTCCCTCGACTTTGTGAATACTCTGGTAAGGTTGTGCAGAGGTTCCTTCATCCCTGTTTAAACATTTGGCAGTTCTCACTAATGTTAGTATTGAGTGACCTCTTTTGAGGCTGTGGAGCTTCTACAAGCTGCCAGAGGCTGGATGAGAAAAGGCAAATTTATGGGCAGCTCTTTGAAAAAAGCTGCAGGAAGTAATCCTGTCAACCCCAAAGACACCTTCAGTAAGTCGGGCTACCGGCAGGCAAGGTGGCATTTGGGCTCTTCATGCACCCCTATCCTGATCTCATCACGCTTGACTGGAAGTGCCCAGGAGTCTGTGTCACTTAGCTGCTTTTGATTTTTTTTAATAAAAACAAAACATAGAAAGTGGCAGGTTTTGTCATTAGACCTCATTTTTGGAGGGAGTTTATGCCAAAAAAGTCAAAAATCCCAGACTTGTGACTGTGTCATCTGAGAATTAATTTTTCAGAGCTCTGCTGCTCACTGCAGCTCAATTCTGCATCCCCTTTTCCTACTGTGTCCAAGTTGCAAGAAAACATGGATCTCAACTTCTTCCCAATTGCACCTTCTGTCCAAAACATTCTCCAGAGCTTGTGTGTCCCCTTGAAGCCTCTCTCAAGTTTGTTAAACTCCAGGCTACAGAGAAACAGCCTTTGGGAAAGGTGATGCATCCCCAGAGACAGAGAGCTACGAGCCCAGCTGCAGTCACCACAACAAGGACGGGGCAAAGACAAGCATGAGAATGAGACCGGGGCTCTCCCATCAACCGGGCAGCTCAGGTCTTGGGGGATGGTGCGGTGGAAGATGTAACTCAATACGGACAAGGAGAAAATTTGACCACAGCAGCTCTGACACAAACAAGATCCTGGTAGAGGAAGAGCATGGAAAAAAAGCCTCAGAAGATCCAAACCCAAAATACCACAGTCTAAGCTGTGCCAGAGCCAGTGGATGGCAGACCATGTTTTCTAGAAGAGGCGCCAGCAAAGTTACCTTACCTAAGATGTGCAAGCCTGGTGCTCGCCCACTTGCTTTGACTGAGGCCACCACAAGCAACTACCACCAGAAAACAGCAGCCACAGAAAAAGCCCCTGACAACAGCACCCTGCAGCGGTGCCAAAACCCTCCTTATTTGAGCACCATGCTCCAGTTTGCACTACTCACACTTAGCTTCCCAAGTCGTTCCTTAGGCAGCACCCAGCATGTCACTGCATTCCCCACAGGAGAACATCAGCTCCCCATGCCTCTCGGGGAGCCGTCTCCTGCACTATCCTCAGAGCACAGGGAGCCCATGCACTGCACGAGCTGAGGACACTTGCAGGTGTCCTCAGAAAGGTGAGGCCACTGGGGACTGGCCTAATAAAGCAGCACTAAGAGCCACACAAATGTGGATCATTCCTGAAGACACTATCAGTTAATTAGGTGCTGTACTCAGGCAGCTGTAATGGAAGCAACTAAGCAGAAAACACTGACTTTGCACTTCCAAGATTCCCACAATCTATGAATCTTTAAAGTAAAGCCCCAGCTGTGATTATTAGGCTCCATCACAGCATTAGAAAAAATTATGATTTCATTTCTGTGAATTATTTGCAATTTAGGCTCCATTTAGGGACATTATTTGCAGAGCAGACAGATGCAAATCAGGTTTAATCTCCCAAAATGCACAGTTGGGAATTCCTGCAGAGCAGATTTAAAAATGAACCTATTACAAAAAACAACAATGAAAAAAAAAACAAAACCAAGAAACCCCAAATGTGCCAAGCAGAGCAGGTGAATTAAGCCACCTGCTGAACTTCCTACCATGAAAGAGATGGTTGCTGCTTATTGCTTCTTCAGCCACCCTGATGTACCCATTTCCACCAGGTTGGCCACCCTTCACACCCCGTGCCTACTCTAGTACCTCTTCAAGGTGTTAACAATGTCATAGGGCTGGAAAATCCAACTCACAAAAACATGGAGAAGAGCACTGTGGAATAAAGTACGTACATATATACATATATACTTAAAGAATCAATTGTACTCATGCTGCACAGAGGGAGGACATGGATCCCAGGATGTGGAGGGGACATGAGATGCCAGTGAGGAAGGGAACCATGAACAGGGTGGTTGCACTTGCACCTCAGGGAGGCCACCACGTTCACGGGTCCTGCGACCAGAGGCAAACCAAATGGAGCTACTCCTGCTCCAAAGAACCCGTGGAGATGACTGCCCGTCCCTTGTTGCCTGCTGCCTCCACCCCACTGCAGGGCCTGGAGTGAGCTGGAGAGCGGAGCAAGGCCAAGGATGAGACTGCGGAGGCAGAGCCCGCGAGCAGCAGTGAATCCTTCCATCCCCAGCCCAGCCAGGCTCTGGGGGAGAGTCGGGTCCCCGGGCGATGCTGGTGACCCGACTGCCCCTCAGCAGGTATGGACGGGCGCTCCTCTGCTCTCCAGGATGACAGCCGGAGCCCCGCATGTCCTCAGGTGGAGGAGCGGGGCAGGATGCCTCCCGCAGGATCTCTACTCCCATCGAGCGCATGGAAGCCGCTAGGTTGAGACAGACTTTTTGAGCAGGCCTCTCCCATCGAGCTGTCTTCAAACGAAGGAAGAGCCACCTGGTCGAACCCAGCGCTACGTTCCCATGTCACAGGAGGAGCCCAAGGGGGAATGTCACACAGCAGCTTCGCCTCTCCCGGCAACACAACAGGGAACCCCACGCTGCCGCGGGTGAAAATAAACCCCTAATCCCTGGGAACAGGAGGAAGCTCCACAGAGCTGTCACTGTACCTCATAATCAAGAAAGACTGTAAGGCCAAACACTTTTTTCAGCTTAGAAGCATCAGAATTACAGCAAAGCTTTGACTGGACAAAGTGCCTTTGCTTCTAAACTAGTTTATGTTTTAGCCTGCACAGATTCAGCTTTCGGTTTTGATGGGCCTAGCCTGGAAACCCAACTGATTGCATACAACTGGCAGCTACGAATTAGGCTCCTGGGGACTGCCGGCAGCCCCCAAGGGACGGGTGCCAAAGCCTCATCCAGGGCCAGGGAGCGCAGGCACCAAAGGCAGAGACGAGCAGAAGGGAAGCGAGTATCCGAGTGGGACCATGTGCCTCCCGGAGGGCGGTTCAGGCAGCGCTCCTGCCCCGGGGCCAGGCAGCACGTGAGAACGGTGAAATCTGGCGTTTTGCGCCGAATCCTCCCAACTTCCAGCCCCGACGCCCGGCGGGACTCCAGCTCCGCTCCCCTCCTGCGGGGCCGCCGAGCAGCAAAACGATCCCGCGGCGCCAGCGCCCCCCCTTCCCCCTGCCCCGCGGCCTCCCCGCTCCTCGCGGGGCCGCTACCTCGCAGCTGAACTCCATCTCGGCGTCCATGGTGACGATGCGCACCGTGAAGGTCTTGGGCTGCTTCCTCTTGAGCGAGCTGAAGCTCATGCGCGAGGCGATGGCCCCGGCCATGGCGGCCGC
>JAWLRI010000078.1:0-90451 GCA_034781795.1 Crypturellus tataupa
AGGAAGGAAGGAAGGAAGGAAGGAAGGAAGGAAGGAAGGAAGGAAGGAAGGAAGGAAGGAAGGAAGGAAAAGAAAAAGCAAGCTAGCTAACTAGCTCTGTGGAAATCAGCTTTAAGGAGCCTTGAATCTCCATTTTCTATCTGATGCAGCTTCTCACCAGCTAACATGTTTCTGCATTCTTAACAGGCTCTTCATCTATACCTGTGTGTTCAGTGAATTAACTGAAATGCTTAAAAACCTTAGGACTGGAGAAAAGATTAAAAAAGAGTGATTCTTTTAGAGACAGTATAGATCAATAATTGTTATCACTTAAAGTTGTGAGCTTCATTTCCTCCAAATACACATAAAAAAAACTATGAAGATAGCTAATCAGACTCAGTCAGATTCATCCTTATATTCACAGGTTTTCTCAACTTCCCATCAGCATCACCAATTAAAAAACAAAGAACCATCAGTATAATATGGATATGGTAGACTGGAAGTGTGAGAGGAGTTTCTTCCAAAACTTGTCATTTTCTTTGAGCAGTTTAAGAATGTTCTGGAAGTGCCCCTGCTGTTAGGAGCAGGGAAAACAACATATCCAATTGCTGAAGAAAAAAATCAAACTAAATTTAAAGAGCGCTGCAAACCCAGACTTTCTTTTTTCAGGTTCAGTTCATATCTTGTGTTTGGAACACATTTAATACACTCACTTCCAGAAGGGCGCTCAGTGTGATTTGTGCCAGTCTTCAATGGCAGTAGACTCATATTCAGTATTGCTTCATTGGATCTGCCATAATCAGCAATGAAGAACAGTTATGAGCACAGGGGAGAGCTCTATTAATGCAAATTATCAGCTTTAATAGCAAGCACTGCCCTTCAGACAGCAAGTCCAGTCCTTCTCCTCTACCCTCAGCCCCCCTGGTGTATATCCTTGGCGCTTTTAAGTCCCATTATTTGTTTCATTTTTTTTCTGAGGGTGCTGAATGTCACTGGAAATGCTGAACTCTGTCATTGAATTTGCCACAGGCCGCGCTTTTCAGCTGAAGTAGGCTCACACCAGACAATATTTAGTGTAGCTCCTTCAGATTTCTTAGAAGAGAAGACATGATAGCCGGGAATGTCGGTCCTCTGTGTTTTTACAATTGTTTCCTCCGCCAGAATTTATCAAATTGTTTCAAAGGCTTCTTACTCTGGCATTTTTTAGCATGAAGACTGTGCAGTTTTCATCAGAAATAGTTGTAGACAGAACACTACAAATAACATGTGATTTGGGAAAACCTCTTCAGCTCTGATAAACAGAGTGGGGCATCCACATTTCTTCAGATCTCAAGACATTATAATAATAAGGAAATGATGAAGTGAAATATAAAATATATAAAATATATAAGATTGAGGGGAAAAAAAAGGAGGAACAGTAGCATGCTATGCAGAAAACTGCCAGAAACTTTGGAAAGAGTATGGTTCTCTGATGCCATGGGGCTAAACCCAGAGGCAATTTGTAGTCCTGTGTAGGGTTAACCTATGGCCAATACCTGGCAGCTTGTCTTTTTTACTCTTTGGCAACACTTGTATAACTTGTGATGGTGAAGTCATACTGAATTGAGCAAAACTATCTGGAACCAAGTATGCAGAGAAACATATTTGTCTTTGCACTTAAGCTGACAGCTGTAGCAATTTTCTCAGAGCAGACACACACAGCTTGATGACAAAGAGGGAAGCTTGTGTGGATTTCTAATTGCAGAGTTCTGTTGCAGAGGCCACTGATAATGGGACTCTGATTTTAAGAAGGATTAGGAAACAATCAAAACCAGGTGGTTTGTTTGGATTTAATATGCATGAATCATTAGAGATTTCTAACAGAATTAGGGAATGAGCTTTTCAAATTATTCAGGAAGAAGTAAGAACTATTATTATAAGATTCTCCATAGGATAGAAATACCATGGTAATAAAAAAATGGGTTACTACAAATATTATAGGGAGAATTCATTAAAAATCAGTAGGAGTAGGAGTGGGAGAAAATCTTCACTTTTCCCACCTTTTAAATGATCACTGTGACATTGACATATTAAAACTGAATTACTTACCAAATTAAAATGTTATTCCAATTTACTTGTACGGTTTAACACTGCAAGCTCACATCTTTAAATACATTAGGATGGGTTAACTATCCATTTATATGTCTTCAAGTCTATACCAAAATGAAAGCAAATCAAATTAATTTATCCCATGATGCAACAGAACTGAACCAACTCATATGAGTTTGCATTTGCTCTTCTAAGGGTGACTCTTGGACAACTACCATAACACAAATAAGACCCATTAACTGATTATTCTGTTGTTACTTGCTTATAATAATAATGCAGTTAAAATACTTTGCTGATAATATTTGTATCTATCTAAGTCTTGCTGCAAGTGCAGTGAAATTCATATCTATCCTTTAATTTAATTTTAGCAGAAACCATTTCTATTATGATCAGAATATATGTACAGAAATTCTTTGTCAAGTCAATAAATAATTTGTACTCCTGATACACATATATGTATGGTCTCAATTTCCTTTAAACTATAGATATCATGTGGCCCATTAATTCCACAGATTCCCCCAATCCATTGCACCTCAGTGAAACTGCCACTTCACTACTTTCTAGTGAGCTTTTTCGTCAACTCTTATAGAAACTCAGCCATGTTGTTTTGACTATGTCACTGATGATTAAATCATTATTCTTTCACAGTTTCTACAGGTCTCTAATATCCTACTATCTTTTATTCCTAACTCTCCTATTGCTCCTTTAGGGGTTCTCTGTGATTCGCTTTTTGTTCCCCAATACTCTCCCAGTATGGCCGTCCTGGGGAAAACCAACCTGTGACACATTTTCGCCTGCCATTGATGAATGAAAATCTCCCCTTCCAGTCTTGTGTCATGACTTTTCATCTTAATACTGTCTATGCTTGTTTGCTCTAATGTAAAATGGAAGGAAAGCTGAGCTCCTGGCTCAGCTGATGAATATTTCCCTGCCATGGGAAGTATCTCAGATGATATTGCATTCCCTCTGTCCTCCAGGTGACAGTTCTGGAACTGAAAAATATCCCTTAATGTCTGCAGTTTAAATACAAGATGATGTCTTGTGTATAATCAGGGTCCTTGGATAGTGCTATGTGCACAGTCTTTCATATGTCAAAAATACAAGTGGTGTATCAGGTCTTGGGACATGCAGCCTGGTCAGGGAAGCCAGCCTGAAAAAGAAAACACAGAGTAACAAGAAATCAAAATGCATCTCCCAGACCTTTGGGAATAAAAATCCTGTTTTCTGTCAAGCAATCAAAAATGGTTTGTTTTCAATATTTTTAACTTCTGTAGTCTTGGTTGCAGTAATCCTTTCATCTTCACTTCTCCTTAGAGCATACAGATTACTCCCCCTGTTCTCATTGTCACTTGGTTTCCTTACTTAGTGTCTTTACCACACAAACACCAGCTTCACAAATAAATTTCAATCTGTCTGTGAAACTTTCATGGATCCTCTATTTGTGACTTCAAGTCTCTGAGTACCTTCTCAAATTAATGGAAAATTAAGGATATTTCAGCAGGAACATCAAGAAAGCACTTCTTTATTCCTCATGTATTTTTTATATTACGTGGACTTTAAGCATAAATCGCTTATAAAATGATATTTTATTAAGAACCCTTCACCAAATAAAGTACTGTTTGGGTATGAGTTAGGGTGGCAGAATGTGACCCTGAAGAAGTAGATATATAGTCAGAGAGAAAAGAGGAATCGATATGTTGAGTAAGAGGTGTTTCTCTTACAAAATCAGATTTAATACTAGAACTTCATTTTAATATTTTTAGTAATAGCAATTTTTCAAAACCATTACCAGAACATATGAAGTTTGGTTCAGATCTTCCACAGTGAATAATTTTATATTACAGATGGGCAGTGATATTGGAGAATAATTTTAAAAAAATGGAAAACATTTGTGTTCAGTAACACCAATCTAATGTAATTTAAAACGAGTTCCAAACAATGCTGGATAAAAACAAAGCCAAACAAAACTCAAAATATTAAAATGATTAGATCATTAATGCAGCACATGCATGTTATTCATTTTTACTCAAGCTGTCAGCTTTTTATATGTATCATCTAAATGCATTGCACTCATATAACATGAAACTTCCATAAAGTCTAAATGTCTCTGTGTGACATAGTAACTTTGGTAAATTGTTTCTTTTTCACTGTTAGTCAAGCAAGGCAGTTTCTGGAATCATGACGACTATTCCTTCACAGCAAACATCAGAGAAACTGGCACAGACAGAAAAGATAAACTCTGTCCCTTATGAGTTTGTTCACGTCACATCTACCCATTTAAATTCTAGTTAGGTTGATCAGAAATGGGAGAGAAAAGCTTTAAATTACATTATTAACAATAGGTTAAATCTTAGGCTGCTGATTAACTCAATTTCTCTTAGATAAAATCATAATAGGCACTGGCTGTATTTGTCTGACAGGAAGCATGTCATTGGTAATGTTTTGTGTTGCCTTTAATGAGTCTGATTGTCATCTTCCAGCAGGGAGAGCACAAAAGACACCTGCAGGCCTGGGTGAATGTGATCACTTATCGATCAAGTTGTCAGGCCTGTCAGGCATAAAATCAATGTGATGGTGTATTTATACAGAAGCTCCGCAGATTAGTCAACGGATTTTAAATTTTGACAGAATCAGTTGCACACGAAATATCATTTCCAAAATTCTCAGTTCACAATGTTCCTGTTCAAAAACAATCAAGCTATTGCACAGAATATGTGATTTTTTTGCACTTGAAGAAAATAAGATGTTTATCATTTTGGCTACATTCTCTCTGACTAATAAATGCAGCCTTCACAATTGTTTTCCTTCCTTTATTTTCATTGCTTGTTAACTTTTGTTATTTGTGTTTAGCTCCAGCAGTCTATTCACTGAGCAGCAGCTACATTTTAGCAATATTTGCCAGAGTTCAGCTAGATTATATTAGACTTTTCTATAAAGATAGCAAGCAGATAAGTAGAGAAATTCCTCATCCAGCAGAAGGAAACCACATACTTGCACCTGAACTCTTTGTGGTCTAAGTCACCTTTCCAGAGATGGAAGAAGGGATCAGAGTAAACACAGGTGCCTCCTGAACACAAAATCTTGGGTGACTTCTCCAGTGTGACACCCAGTGAGGACACGGAGTAGGACCAGTGTTCTGCTACATTCCGATCAACCCGCTCCAGCAGCGGAGGTGGGGGATAGGGCAGTCAAAACCCAACTGAGTCCTCAGTCTGTGAAAGGCTTTGGGATTACTGGGAGTGGAATAAATAACATGGAAGAAGTTCTATGTTAGATGCTGAAGCAGATTTACCTATAATGGACTATTAATGTGGTCATTTTTGTGTGTGATGCCATGCAGTTCTATTTCTCGTGATATGGTTGCTGTTATCTCATCTGTTTTCCCTCTGCCACCTCACTCAACATTTTTATGATCCTTCACTGTCTTTCTCTCACATCCTGCTCTTGCATCATTCCATTATTTCCCCAGGAACATACTTTTCCCATCTTCATTCCCCTGCTGTCTTCTTTCTTCATTTGTTTGCCTTATCTGTAGTCCCTAAACTTACAGAGGAATCAAACTAATTTAATTTAAACTTATATCCAGAAAAAGAAAAAAAAGCTTATTCAATTCAAATGTGTTCTTTCTGCTGTTTTTGATAGATGACATTTTTTCTTTGTAGATGCATAGAATTCAAGCCTGGACGTGAAATGCATTACTCAGTTTGAAAAGCACTTTTTTTTTTTTTTAATCTTCACATTTTTTTCAGTGCCTCAGTCACTCCTGCACTTTCACCTTACAAGCTTGTTTCATAGTTATGTCTTAGGACTCAGATTAGTTCACAGTGACTTTCGTTTGGAGCTAATTAGTTAAAGCTTTGTCATAGCTACAGTAGTGTAAACATCACAGTGGACAAGGCCACTTCAACTTGAAATAACATAGACTTTTAGCCTCAGTTCAAGTATCAGGTTGTGATTGTAACAAGCCAAAGGCTGGGGGAAGTCTCATTCCATCCCACTGTTCCTTGCAAATCCCCTCCTTACAAGCCTCTTGGATTAGCTTTACTAATCCTTGACTGTGAAACAAAAGATCCCCGGAACGATATATCTTCAAGCCTACTCTAGAAGCCCTTAAATTCTGCCCTCTTTGTGCAGGGAAACAGCATCAACAAGGGATCTTCATGCCCATGGATGAAATTATCTCAAGTAGCAGGTGCCTGAATGCCCGAAGATAACATTGTATGTAACAGAATTATGTGTGTCCAAACACTGCAGGTGTCATTATCACTGGTATTTGAAATGTAGACTTATTTGATAGTAATATAACTGTGTCTGATGAACCTTTTAAAGTAAATACAGAGAGTTCCTAAGATATTTTTGGTGAGGTTGGGGCTCTGGCTGTACAATTTTTATTTGATGATTAATGAAAAGTTTAAATTAAAACTCTAATTAAAAGTCTAACAGGTAGATGAATGCACTATAAGTAGTAGTTTTTGAGGAGGAAGAGGAATCAGTAAGAGTGTTTTTACATGGATTCACAGGCAGTTATTTGCAACCAGAAGATTCCAGGGCACATTACCTGCAGCCTCTATTATGAAAAGTGGAATACCACTGAAATTTTCACACATGTCAAATTTTGCTTAAATTAATGAAAATTTTCCATATTTGAAAAAGTAGGAACAGGACCTGTCTTTTTCAGTTGTCATTGCCAGTGTAAAAGGCAGCATCTTAATGCAGATCTGTAACCCTTGTACCGATGAAATATGTTCAATGTAATTTTAGCAGAAAGGAAAACACAGGCCATCAGTGTCATTGATTTGCTGACAACATGAGCACTCTTCTCCCTTCCTCGATCTTTCCAACCTGATAGTGATACATCTGTAACCTCTTCTTCCCTACTATTTTGTGATTAGCACATTAGTTTTTGTGGGGAAAATTTCTGTGATTTCTCACCTGTAATGAGTCCTCTCTAATCTGGACTACTGTTGTTTATATGCCTAACTGATATATGGTTCCTAAAGAGCTGGTATCTGAAACTACTGGAAAAGAAGTAGTTTCCATAATGAAATATTCATGATATTTTATTTTACTTGTGTTAGAGTGAAACTTGTGTCCATGTTGTCAGAGAACAAGCATTGTTCACAAGCAAAACATTCAAGTCCCCAAGTCTAGCCAGTGTATTTACACTGTGTGATATCTTTATGCTCCCTCAGCCTTCCTTTCTACACAGCATTCCTGTTCATCAGTTTTCCTTCAGTATTCTCATTAAATTGTGAAATTAGGAACACAACATACTCTGGAAGATGGTGCCATGTCTACCAATATCACTAACCACTCTAGATCCTCTTTAACTGACTCAAAAAACCTGATAAAATGTTTTCATTTTCATGTTCTGTAAATAAATTGCAGTTACCAGGTACATGTAATAGAAGATCTCCCTTGAAAGACTGATAAAAAATTCTGTGTCTTATGAGTTGAGGTTTTTAAATTACCTCTAGGATCCTGTTTGCATGACCTTGTAATTCTGGAGTTACAACGTTTTATCTTCCAAGTAACTTTTAAATAATTTTTGTAAGTATTATAATTATTTCTTTACAATTCCAATAGATACATACAAGAATCAGAATTTACAGCTGTACAGAATGAGAGCTATTGTTTGAATTTAAAAATAGTTGTTGATTTTCAAGGCAGTTGCAAAATAAATGAATAGATTCTATCAGGCATTGTCATATAGATTAGGAGTTTTTCTGTATTTTAGAATGTATGAATTGTGACATGATCCAGGGAACTTTGAAACCATATCAATTATTTTGCATCTGGCATTGCACACCACCTGCATAATGAGAGAGCAGAGAGCTTGATGATTTTTCATCAACTCATTTCGGTGAATAGTCACATGAGTGCATTGTGCTGTTCTCTAGACAGAAGAAAAGCTAGCAATGTCCCAGAATTCAAAAATGATTTGTATTGGCTCTTGGCTTGTCTTTTGCTTTGTTTGTTTGTTTTATTATTTTGGTAAATTTCAATATATCAAAAAGCTGAATTTTCTAAAGAGCAACTTAAATTGCATACAGCTATACTGCCTTTTTCATGCGGTTGGGCTGCCCCAGGGGAATTGAAAACAGAATGTGATATATAGTGTCTGAAAGGGCACATTTTAATATCTGCAGTTTCATTGTTTAGTGGGTTTCAAAAAGACACCGTAGCCAAATAAGTTAATGAATGCAAACATTTGACTCTTTCTACATTCTCCAAAGACTTTTCTTGGCAGCATAGCAGTTTTTCTGAAGAATTTACAGGAAGGTTTAAGTGGAAACAAGTGCCAGACCTGACATAGTTAAGTTAATATTCCTATTGGAACATGGTGATTCACACATTGCAAATAACCCAAACTACCAGTACTAAATCTCTGCATCAGTATTTAAACAAAATTGTACATGATATCTTAAAGAAATGTTTGTATAAGACTTCACAGCTCAAAAAATCATCAAAAAGAACACAAGGGCTAGCCTTGAGCTAATTCATTGCAGCCTTGGTTTTCCACACTAAGTACTTTGCATAATCATTTACACCCATGCAAGGAAGTTGTAACAACCTGCTATCTTGCAGATTTTTAATATCTATGTAAAAGTTTAACAACCTTTAAGTTCACGTAAATACAGTATGCAGGCAAGAAGACACCTGACCTTTAACTTTTGAAGTAGAATTTTCTGCTTTCAAAAAACCATCTTTGCCCACTGATGAGGCAACTGGTGACAAGGACAGTAAGCCATAAATTTCCTGCAACTCTTCCTAAGAGAGAAGCATCAGTGCTCCCTGTGTATGGAGTCTCTGGTATCTCCCAAATGTTGTGGGTCTGCTAGAGCTACAAACCATTTCATGCCCTGAACTCTTTCATGATTATTCCTAGAATATTTGTTCCCTGAAACTCTGTAAAATTTACATAATTAGCTTACTGCTGCCTTCTATCTCTGTCCCTGTTAGCTGTTTACAGGAAACAGTAAATTTAACCACCTTTACCATTAGCTAAAATAGTTTTGGTCCTCCACTAAGGAACTGAAGAACAATTTAGTTGGGAGACTAACTTCAGACACAAGTTTTTAAAAGTGGGTAATAACAGTGATACCGCAGAATCACATGGACTGTGAGATTGCAAGGGCCTCCAGAGCTCATCCACTTCTGAATCCTGATCAGAGCAGATCCAGTTTTATCAGATTCTCCAGCCAAGTTTTGAGAATTTCCTAGGATGAAGTTTTCACAGCCTGCTCAGTGTTTGACCATCCTCATGGCTAAAAAAGAAAAAAAAACCTTATAGAGCCAAAATTTCCTGTAAATTTCCTGTGTTCCAACATTTTCTCAATTCCTACCACCCTTCCACTGTGTACTTCCAAGAAATATCTGGATCCTTCTTTTTCTCTACTCTCCCAGTTGTAGTCAGCAACATGATTCCCCTTCAGTGAGTATCTGTGATGTTGTCTCACAGTGATAAACAGGAAGGGTCACTTCACCAGATCTGCTGGCCGAACTCTTGCTAATATAGAAGGTTTTTGGCCACTTTCTCCTCCAGGACATAATTCTGATCTATGTTCATCTGGTATATGACCAAGACCCACAGTTTGTTTGTTCGTTTTCTGCAAAGCCACTATCGTGCTGGTTGATTGCCAAGATGTGGGGGTGAGTGGGGTTATTCCACCCTAGGCATTGTGCTCTGCCCTTGCCTATGCTGAACTTCATGAGGTTCCTCCCTGTCCATTTCTCCAAACTGTCGAAGTCCCTCTAAATGGCAGCCCTGCTCTCCAGCATATCAGCTGCTCCCCACAATCCATGAACATCCATTGAATTGCTGAAAGTTTCTGAGTTTTGATATGCCTGAAAACATTTTATGGAAGAAATTATCTGCGGGGGTTGGGGACAGAGGTATGGATTTGTCAAGTGTCAGTAGGCCAATGGTCAAATCAGAAATAAAATCCAGCTCTTTGCTGCCTTTCAACTGAGTGTGAAGATTGTCCTACAATATTCCTGCTGGCACTCTGAAGTATGCACGTACGCCCAAGGAGAATATTGGCCTTAACTCTTTTTTTTTTTTTTTTTTGCAAGGGGGAGGATGAGGGGCCACGTGTGGCTAATGTACCATTTAGGACAGAAATGGCAATTTCATCAAGTGAACGGGCCTTTCTAGGAGAGATTTTGATGACATTTTGTCAGAAATAAGATATATTTTACATTTTTTTTTTTACTTATAAGAAAAATAATTTTCTCCATGCCTGAAAAAAGTCATCTAGTTTCTCCAGTCAAAGCTGTTTTTTACAACCAACTTAAGCCTTGAAAGTAAGATTTTAATGGAAATACTGGCTGACCTTTAACTGGAAGCAGCACAAATGGCTTATCTGTAATAATCAGAAAGATTTATAAGCTCCTCAGATACACATGCAAGTGATTTATTTTTGATATATACTAATTAGACATGAATTGAATAGATTTAAATTGATTAGAAGTTTTTACTAGCAGAATTTTTGTTTTAATTAGCACCTACAATAACAGTTTGTTTCATATCAGATGCCATTCAGTGTTTTGAATTGGCTATAAGCACCATCTTCCAAAAGACATAGACTTCCTAATGCCTTTTTATGTCATTACAGACTTGTTGTCTTTCACATTCCTGTCTCCTTGTGGCCTGAGTTTCTTCTCCCTTTCTCATCATCTTTTTCATCAATCTGAGAAATGTATCAAAACTTTTATTAACAAAACTTTTATTAACAAAAATGAATAATGGGCTGAGTCCTTTGAGCTTCCTGATTCAAATCCAGTATAAGGATTTCCCCAGGATCAGGTTTGTTTAAGATTCATCTTTATTTTTAGGAATAAGTCTTTTGGGGGACAGTTTGTGTAAATTAGTATATCTATGCTGCTCTCAATAAAGTTCTGATGATTTCTTTCAAATGAGTAACTGGATTTTTTTCAAAAAGTCCCACATGATGTGGACTGGTGGACAGCAGAGTCCAGCTTTCATCTGGATGGCTTTGGAAAGAGTTCAGATGAGCTAAATTTTAAGCAGCATAACCATGAGTTAGAAGTAGTTATAGCTAAATGCAGGTATCATCTAAAGTGTAGACTCCCGTTTCTGGACTAGATGCTGCATATTCCTTTTATATTCAGTGAGAATGGGCATTATAGAAACATGGATTTTTAGTGTGTGATTTATCTGACCTATTTTAGATACATACTTTAGTATGAAATAAATTATACCCTAAAAATGTTTATTCCTTATGGCTAACTATAAAGAAAATTTAGACAGTTAGCTCTCAAATAGCTGTCTGTATTGCATATGTATTTGATCAGGTAAATTTAAAATTTTGCTTTATGTTCTTACAAGTTTTTTGCAGTATGGACTTAGGTCATTTATATTCAACTGAAAATCAACAGCCAGATTTTCAAAGCTAGTTCAGTCCATCAAAATGCAGTTATATTCCCACTGGGATGTTCAGACACTGAAATAAAGACGAATTAGCACCTAACTCTGAGATGTTCTTAAAAATACAATTCAGCAACTGCATTCATTCCCAGGCACCCAAATGCATTTAAGAATTGAGTTCTAACTTTCTAATTTACTTTTGAAAGTAAGATGGGTTTGATAGGAAATTTTATTCTAACTTTGAATATCTCCTTTCCTGATGATTTCAATACATTTTATAGCACCTGTCACTGAGACGCAGTTACAGGGACATAACAACTCTCGCTGTAGGCAGACATGTCTTTTGTGCAAGTGACTACAGAACAAAATAGGATAATAAAATATCCTATCTTTGTTTCAATCATTCTCACAGCCTGTTATGAGGACTGTGAGGTATGCATAGTGATGGATCTGCTCCTCTGTAATATGAGGAAGACAGCATTAGATTTTGCCTTCATTAAGTAAATGTTCAATATGAAATTTTAGTCATATCCTGCCAATAGCTTGCTGTCTCTGGGAATTTCAATAATAACTTCTGGTAAACTTTAATTCAGTATTTATTAAAACAAACATATTAAGTTGAGTTTTTGAGATATTGTACTAAGACAAATGATCTAATTTCTGCAAAAACTATTAACTAGTTAAATTATTATACACAAATATATATGTAATTATTAAATACAATAATACAATAAATACAAACTTTTTAATGGCTACTTTTATATATTAAATATAATAATATCTACTTGGTTGGAAAACCTCTAAGAATGAGGTTTATATTGAACCTACTTTATATTGAATATCCCGTTTTCTCAAAATGAAGGATTCTCTACTTTCTAAGCTAAATATGGATTCTTTAAATTGGTATGAGTGTTAGGATAAATTCCTCCTATATAACTCCATTTATCTCTGATGTGTGTAGAAAATAACCTGTTGCTTTCAGATGGCAATTACTTTGTACCTTCAAGTATTTTAGAGTTTTAAGAGTTTTAGACTTTTTAAAATTTCTTTTTTTCCCCTTAAATTTCATGTTCTTAACATAGGAAATACTTTATATGAATATACTAGGATCTGCAATATTCTTTAATCCACAGTGGCAGTAACTTTCTACAGAAAATAAAATCGACTATTTCTTCATTTAGAAGATGAGAGAAAGCACTATTGAAATGGCAGTATTTTTGATATGATTACTGTCAGGATGTACTTTTTGCTGTCGTTGAAGACATTACAGTCATTTCAAAGATGAGTTCAGTTTTACTTTCCTTTATACTAAATGAACATGAGTAGCTCCTTTACTTATTCCTTCCAAGACATTTTTATCTCTTCATCCAAGAGATTTTTCTGGACAATGCATTTTTGGACTGTAAAGAACAAAAGCAAAGAAACTGGGAAGGGCAAAATAAAATTGCAAAACATTTGGTCTGATGTTCAGACACTTTTCTACTTACTTTTCTTCCCGTTACTCTTTTCCTAGCTTTACATGCCTTGTACAGAGGAGCCATTCCTAAACTCTGTCCTTTCCCATAATTCAGCATATGTGTATTCTAGCTACTTGAAAAAGAGAAGGAACAGAAAATGCTGCAAGACGGTTGGCCCATGGGAATCTACTGCCCTGGATGGTGAGGGTAAGCCAAAAGATATAAAAATGTGTGGAAACTTATTTTCCTAGAAAGGGCACAATGAGGCAATCTGAATATAAATGAATTTGAATTCAGATGAAAGTTTGAAAAATATCATCCTGAGGAGTAGTAGGCTGTGAATAATAGCTGTTGTGATGGGTGTAAACAGGAGCCTTTACTTCAGGCAGTACTTCAGATTTGCCTTTAGACTGAGATAGGCTCAAATTGCTGAAAATTTCTTTGTATCTTTAACAACCAAACATGTTCAGATTAACCATATATACCCTCATTAGTTTATTCACCGTAAGTCACTGGCTTTCAAGATGCAGAAGTTTGCAATATGCAATATATACAGATATTTTAAGGCCCTTTTAACTCTCAAGTAGAACATGACTTATGCCTTACACAAGGTTGAATTTCTTATCCTGGGCTCTAAGCAACTTGCCCTGGTTTCCTGACTTAACCACAAGGTCATCTTTTCTCTTGACCACAAAATCATTCTTCCTGTCTCATATGGGTATTTCAGGTCTTGTTCAATTATGGTTTAAATGCATGCTCACTTAAGTAAGCAGCTGGAGCAGTTTGATATTTTACTTCCCATCTACACCTCATCAACTCTGTCAATAGAAAAGGAGCATGAACCTACCTCATCCGGTTCAGTAGGAAGAGCTTTGTGTAAGCCTCCTCCTGCAGCCGTTTGGTATTTACCACTGATCTTTGCACTGAAGTAGCTGAAGTGTGTTCAAAGATGACAGTTTGTAGCCAGAGCCAAGAGTGGGGGGTCTCTAGCAAAAAATCCTTAATCTGTTGAAGACATTTGTGAGAGAAATGTATGCTTAAGGCATAGATCATTCCTCTTCCCTGTACATGTGTGCTGCAGACAGACTTTTCCTTTCCTTTGCCCCAACCTCGTCAAACACAGGAGCATGGCTTATATTTGTCTTTCTTACTCTTTAATCTACAAAAGAGACTTGCAACTCTCTGTCAAGGCCTGTGGAAATGGTGGGAAATGTTCATATGGTCTCCCAATATCCTACCTAAACAAAGAACAAATACACAGTGCAGGCACTGTCAGTCACAAGATCCAGCCTGAATAGCTATAAAGCATACCATGCATAAATGGCACCAAATGCAGTGAAATATTAATGTCTGTTACTATGAATAATCCAGAAATGACATTCTGCAACCTAAGAAAGTGATTTCTCATTTGTTTGCTGTCCATCCTAGCATCAAAATAATTGCTCTGCTACATAATACAGAGCAAGATGAAATCTTTCTTTGTGGTCTTTAATTCCATTTTTTCTCTCTCATGACACTAACTTTGTGGGATGTTTTGTTACCACAAAAATGTTGTTGTGCTGAAGTATCCTCTGTTCCACAGTCATTAATGATATGTCATATGGACTTTAAAAGATATTTGTCTTAGGCTGCCTATGACTGCACAAACTGAAAGTGTTTTTCTTGGTGTGTTCATTTCCCATGCTGTTACCACTTTCAGCCTGAGAAATACTGTAAAATCAGAGCCTTTCAAAAGGATTACTGAGACATTTTAGAAGCAGAAAGTGATGTTCACTAACTCTTGAAAAAAGTGATTTCCCCTGAGGTGTCTTAGAATTTCAGGTCACTCCTGCGGTAGTTGTCTCAGTCAAATTGTGGAGGTACTGCCCAGAGACAGTTACTAAAAAGATCAAAGCAACTCTTCTTTTGGGCAGTGGAGGAGATGTGTGAGTGGAAGCTGCCCTCTGCCCCGGTGTCGTAGTGAAACAGGGACTTCTGCGCATTGCATTCCATGTGGAATGTGGAGTTGCTTATTGGAGTGCATATGCTGGATAAGAAAGAGAGTCTGTCACTGTGACTATTTATAGCCCCCAAAAAAATGTATATGCAAAGTTTGTTCTTCCTTTAGATATGATATATTGCCTTCTGACTTGCCAAATGCTACCAATGCTCACCTGTCTCTGAACTTACGGTCAGGACACCCTGAGAGTAACTTGCTGTCCATCAGGACAAGGCCTTCTTAAGGGAATCTTAATCACATTGATCACAGTGCGATCACACTTCTATAAAGCAGATGAATGGTGGGTGAAAAGGAAGAGAAAGAAGAGAGGATGTTCTAGACTATCTGTGGTTTCAGGCTGAGCCTCATGGAATGGAAACATCTACTGTAAACCATCTGGATAATTGTAAGTGGATGAGTGTTAAAATAAAAATAAAATATATCCTACCTTCTTTAGGCCTCCATGCCTGCTCAGTCAAAATGTCATTCCTATCCCCATCATCTAACCCCTTTCTCTGTGTGGAAGACACCTGCCCTCATGATGGCTCTGTCACAAATCTTTACCTGTGATTTGCACTGGCTTGCTAGCCCCTTATATCTCCAACAATAAATAGTCGTCCTTCTCAGTTTGATTATATGTATCTTCATTCCTCATTCTTTCACTTTTCTTTGGTTTCTATATCCCATGGGTCAGCCGTCCCTACAGAGGGACATGGGACTGAGGAGGAAGCGCCCCTTGCGCAAGAGAAAAAGGTGACCCTTCACAGCATTGTTCCTATGATGGGCTGCAGGAGGATCCTCTGCAGAAGTGAGGAAGGAAGGTCACTAACTGACGCTAGTCAGGCTTTCAAAAGAACTTGGAACTTTTTTTCCTGTTCATCAACAAAATGCCAGCAGAAACCCGGGAGGTTTCACACTGCCTCATTTCCTGCCAGCTCACCTTCCTTGCTGTTCATCATCCATGTGTCTAGCTGACAAGAATCAGGAACCAGTTCATGCTGCCTTGCCAGTGCAGCAGCTCTCCTATGAGTACAAGTTTAGGCTGAGAATTACCATTTTCCACCTCAAAAAAAAAAAAAGAAAGGAAAAGGAAAAAAAAAGAAAAAGGCAAGAAGAAAAAGGAAGAGAAAGAGAAAGAGCAGGAGAAAAAGAAAAAGAGAAAGAAAAAGAGAGAAAAAGAGAAAAAAAAAGAGAAAGAAAAAGAGGAAAGGAAAAAAAGGAAAAGATCCAGTTGTCTTACTTTTATAGGACATAAAATCCCTTTCCTGAATAACTAAGGTCTCATCTACTCACTTGCAGTCACTTAGAGAAATAAAGAAATTTCTTATTTTCATTGTCTCTGTCTCCATTCCATAAATTTTGCCTAATGCCCCACAACTTTATCATTAAGTCGAAAGCAGGATAGCATTTCCCTCTTCCTTTTCTTCCTGCCAATAACAGTGCCAATAACAGCAACCACAGCTATCCTCCCCCCAGCTGCTCAGCAAGCTGTAGCACCAAGCATTAGGTGAACACGTGTGCTGTGTCCATGACGTGCATTTAAAGTATATTTAGAATTTTGGTAATAGGGACTCAAATAAACAATTGCATTCCTCTGTTGATTTAGTTATGGGAAAAAAATGAGATAAATTCCACTTGCGGAGTGCTTAAGGTATGAAGACTTTGTAACAATTCTTGTTTTATACCAAAAAGCTAGCAAGTTATTTTAGGTTATATTGGATATTTATAGCTGTTTATTTCATTAGTACTGTTAACACCACTTTGTGAGCAGTGTGGTTTCCTCACTTGGATATAAAGCTTAAGCTTGGTTCCATTTTAGAGTATATTTGTACTCTAGAGATAATCAGATCAAAGAAAATTCATGCAAGCTCTCTTCTTTTGGTAACTGCTTGTGCTTCAAGATTATAATTGTGCTTGCAAAGAAGGATATATAATATTAAAATATGCAAACAAAAAAGGGGGCAGGACCTGAAAATGTTCAGGGCCTCACCCACAATTATTTTGTACCTTAAACAGTCCTCAGATTATTCACACTACCTCACCTCCAAGATACCCACTCTTGACAAAATAAAGTGAGGCCAGATGCCCTGCCAAGTGCATACATTTGAATGGTAAATAAACAAGTTCCCAGTAGTTCTCCTGCAGTCAGCCAGGGAACTAATTTCCAGCTGCTTGTTTTTCCTTCTTACAGCTGAATAAACACATTCCTGGTACTATAATACCTTCAGCAAGAAAATGACTACACAGCAACTCAAGACCCATGTATACTTGTCCTGCTGTTGTTTGTCTGATAGCAGGTGAAATATGGCCCAGGATAGCCATATAATGGCTAATCTTAACAATTTTTTAAATCCTATGGGTAGGGGATCTAAGACAAGAAAAAAAATTCTCATGGGATGCTATAATTCAGATATTTCCCTTTTAGTTATAATATGTGACAGGCTACTAATTTAATGTGACTGAACTGTGAACAAAATGAAATTCGGTATTAAGCTTCCTCATTAATCAAGGTTATGGAAAATAATCTTTTAAAAGAATTCAGAAACAGGATTTCTTTTTGTGCTCTCTAAGGGCATCACATTTCCTCAAAATAAACTTTTTCTGTTTTTCACAGCTCTGTTGCTTATGGTTTGGACCTCTATGTCTGTTTGATTACATGATGAAAGCTCAGTGAGATCCACAGAGATGAACCAAGAGGAGTAGGACTCCAGAGCACTTTTGGGGCTGAAGGAGCTACTGCCTAGGTATTTGGGACATGTTGTGGGATATAAGGGAAGATAATTTACTTTAGGATTGTACAAGACTTATTCTGGGATATTTATGGAAGGAACTACAGGTAGGGGAAGGGAACATAGTGGTTTAGGGAGGAACAAATTTGAAATAATAAATTTGAAATAATAGAAAAAAAAATGGAATAAATGTGTAAAGGAGGCTGTATGTGTGTAAACCAGTTGCTGGCCTTTATATTTGTTTGGCCATGACCTGCATCTGTTCAGTGTGGTCTCCAATCTTATTGAACATATTTTCTGACAATTTTCCTATGCAAGGCTCTTTTGTGCATGGATGTGTGTGTGTGAATGGCTAAGTGCCAGCAACTGGAGTTAGATCACGGGCCAGAGGACCAGTGTGTCCTGGATGCCAGAACTGGAGTGAGTGAGGGGCTTGTAACTCCGTATGTCATTGCTAGAAGATATCAAGCTCCACTAGCTGCTGAGGTGGTTACATGGCTTGGCCATGTGTGTGTGTGTCTCTGAGCGGGAAGCACTGGAGGATTTGGCTACTGGAGGGACCAGATGGGCCAGTCCAACTCTCAAAACCACTTACATGTGTGTGTATGAGAGTCTTATGAGTATACAGTCAGACCTGGGGTCCGCGGCAGCAGCTCTACCTCTCTCAGGCTACCGGATTCAGCAACCCTCTAACAATGCCTACTCCTTAATAGCACTATAATCAGTCATAACATGCTCTCTGATTACTAACACAGTATTAGACTTCATTTTCTAAACAAAATAATAGAGAATGTAGTCTTTGCAGGAATTCTGTACTTAGAGACTGATCTCCTCTGTGCATTTAATAATACAGCTGTGCTAAGAATACATTGCAAATTTTAAAGTACTGCTATCATAAAGTAGCTATCTAGATACGCAGCTCATTCAGTAGCTGCATAATTAAGAGCTGGTTTGGGTAGAGAAATATACAGTCAAAGCATTTGAAAGGTGGAGCTAAGATTCTATACAAGAGGAAGTTATACAAGAGGAAGTTCCTTTACTCATCCTTCATTTCATTTCATTTCATTTCATTTCATTTCATTTCATTTCATTTCTTTTCAGTTCAGTTCAGTTCAATTCAGTTCATTTCCTACATATCAATTCATTTTAGTGAGGTCAGGTAAGGCAAGGTCCCTTGTTCTTAACATGATCAAAATCCAGGGTTTTCTTGCAAAATCTTCATTCTACCTGTAGATTCAATCAGTGAGTGTTGAGGGAAGAGCAGTCTTGATAGATTTTAGGAAGTTTATTAACTGCTTATCTAGTGAGCTGAGTTGCAGGTTCTTTTTCTTGTTTTATTATGCCTACAGTGTGTGAAAGCCACAAGTGAAAACCCCTGCTAAATAAGTGTTACCAAGCTCTGGTGAGTCACTTTTTCTTTTCACACATTGAGTGGGAGCATACGCCTGATGGAAAGTGCTGCGTTCACACTGGGGGCTGTCACACACAGCCAGACTCTGGGGGCTCATTGTGAATGAAGAGTCCTTCTGCACACATCTAGAAACTTTCTAAATAATATTGTTGCTATTAAACCTCTTTATTCATGACTTCTTTCAGTCATTTCAGGTAGTCTTATGCTGGCTTTCTGTTCACACCTTTCCAGAATTTCCTTCTTCCTCCACCCAATTACTGTCACTCTTTCTGCTTAGAGTAGATGTGCCAGACAAAGGTTCAGTGAAATCAGTCCTAGTGAGACTGTACTACTTCAGATGGGTCCATCCCACTTAGTTTTAGACATCTAATGGGTTAGATATCCAAGCCTAAGCTAGATGTTGAACAGGCAGCACCAGATGGCAATACCACCCATCCTAAAGTATTTGTCCGTTACGGTGAAAAATGGACTTTAAGAGGTGTCTCATCTATCAGGATGATTAGTTTAGGCTTAGGCAGCTGATTTATAGATGCATAAAAATATGTAAAATTAATCATGCTGGTGGTGATTACATCTAGTCTATCTTGTCTTTCAAGTCAATTCTTATTAAAAAGAAGCACCTACCCTCAACATCATGAGTCAGCTGGCCTGAGCTAGGTATGGGGTGCTAGTCATCTTACATATAGATATATATAGGTATACCATGAAAGCACAACACCTCTGGTGATTCATAAGACTAAGTGCATTTTCTTGCCTCCATTAATCATGGATCTTAAATACCTCTGTAGATTGGCTTGATGCATACTGAGCAAGAAGCTGCCTTGAGTCAACCAGTGTGAAAGTCAAGATGCTTCTGCCATTTGAAATCTACACTGCCAAGGCTGCTTTTGAAACAAAAGAATTCCTTTTCATGGCAGCTTCACAAAAGTTTCAGTATTTTTCATCTTGAACAAGAATAAATGCATATCTAATGGTATAGGCCCTTAACTGTGACTCACAACTCCCAGGAGTGTTGTCATCAGGGCCAAACTCTTTTCAGCAGTGGTAGTGACAGGACAAGGGATAATGGGTATTAAGCTGAAACACAGGAAGCTCCACCTCCATATGAGGAAGAACTTCTTTGTTGTGAGGGTGACAGAGCCCTGGCACAGGCTGCCCAGAGAGGCTGTGGAGTCTCCTTCTCTGCTTCCAAACCCGCCTGGATGCCACCCTGTGCTACATGCTCTAGGTGTCCCTGCTCGAGCAGGCGGGTTGGGTGATCTCTAGACGTCCCTTCCAACCTCAACCATTCTGTGATTCTGTGATCAGTAAGCAACAGAGCAATGTACCTCTTCCCCACATTTTTCTCTTTTTACTAGGTTATGTTGTTGTGCATCCCATTCCTCTTCTCACACCTCTCAGTCCAGACCTTTGGAAATGTTGTGGCTCAGAATGCATGCCCTGGTTGATTTGCAAAGTAATCAGACTCATTGCTGAGAGATGGTAAGATTTTAGTCTACAGGTCTGAAATTTTGAGAAGAAATTGCACAAAACATACAAAGTCTCATCAAGCTTTTTTTTTTTTTTTTTTTTTTTTTTTTTTTTTTTTCCTCAGGTGAAATGGACACTTACAAGTACCTTGGTCTATGTTCTTACACCATCTCATAAATGAATGAAGAAATGTCTTCTTATAAGTTCTTTGGGATATGATAGTGGCAGTAAATTTGTGCTTTAGAGTATTTGGGCCATAATTTTGTTAAACTTTCCTTTTTAATAGTTTTTTTGCTTTTCCTGGTGGATAGTAAGGGACAAGGTAAACACACCAGTAAAGGCCATTCAGAAATTCTCTCCACCATCAAGATGGACAGGAATAAAACTCTACATATATATGTTACAAATATACATATATACTGCATATATAGAGAAATATATATATATATATTTGTTTTCATATATGTTTAAAATGAGTCAATAACTTGGATCTAGCATACTAAATAGGGTACCCATTATCAGACAGACCTATTGTTCAAAAAGCAGTTTATTTAATTAGATATTAGAAGTGAATAGCTGAGAAATAATAGATGACAATTAATTTGTTCAACGTTACTAGGCTATGCAAATTATGTTAGATTAAAAAAAAAATCTTTGAAACATCTGAATATCATATCACCTTCCTATAACTTGTTCTCATGTATGCAAATGTGTTTTTCACATGGCAGGCTAATGGATGGCATCAATTTCCCCCTAAATAACTTGAAGATCTTGAACATGACAGTTCACCTGCCACAGTGTGAATATAAAGCAAACAAAGTCAGGGTGGAAATTATGAATCATTGGTTCCATCATTTGCAAGCCGACTCAAGTTGAAAAACCAAATGCATTTAGCATTGACTCAGAGTGGAGCTTCCTGACTCAGTGTGTACATGCAGTGAAAGGAAATCCTATTTAAAAGCAAACCTTCTAAAAAGCAGATTAGTCTCAGCAAGATTTCCTGTAACAGAAAGGTGGAAGTAGCTCTTTCAATTTCATTTTTACACTTATTTATGGAGGGATCAGGGTGCCTTTCAGTGAAAGATAAAAGGTGATCTCAGATTTAACAGCTAAATTGTTCTCTGGGCTTCATTTTTTTTTTTTTGTACATTCAGGTGGGTGAATGGAAAGTGCGTCTAAGTACAACAAAAGGGGGTGTCATTTTTAAGTGTCTCTTCACACTGAAGGAACAAAATGTTAAGTGCATTTCATCATTGCCTACTAAAAATAAATGTAACAGGTCTCTTTTTACCAGTGTTTCCCTTTCTGCAAGATGTATATAGATACTGACATTGAACTCTGATAGGTGTCAGATAAACCCTGTGACCTGTTTGTCACACATTGTGGAAATGATAATATGCAACTATGTATCAACCATAATCATACAACAAAGAATGAAAATAACGAAAAATGAAATAATAGAAACATGTATGCTAAAACATTTGAGTGCTATCCAGCATATTCTATACTCAATAAGTTGTTAATTATTGAAGTACTGCATAATATATTTGTAATAGTTTCATGATTTATACATCCAGATCCTGCAAGCACTAGCATTCATCAGGAACTTTTCTTGAGTGAACAGTCCCCTTCATATAAATAATTGTATTTATAGTTGTAGGATCTAGGTCAGAATTCATTGCTGTTTACTGTATCTGTGGATCACCAGTGTTATCATTGCAACTCAGCAAACATAAATACCTTTGACATATTCAGGTGCTTTTCTGAAAAGGTGCCTATTTAAATTATAGGACTGTTCCTTATATATATAATCTTATTACAGATAAATATGTCCAAAGTTTCCTAATTGATTAGAAACCTAAATTTTATCACCTTTCATTAAGGTGTAGAAAGCAACAAACCTAAACCTCTTTTGAAACACATTTTCATTGTCCCGAATCACTTAGGGAAAGATTCATCTTGACTAACTTCAGCCACACACAAGCTAGCAAGACATCTGAGACAGTTGTCTAGGCTTCCTTTATCAACTACAGGGAGAGACAAGCAATCTCCAAAGAGCAATTCCTCCTTCTTGTTTTAGATATCTATTTTAGGATGAGCTAAGTCACATCCTAGAGATGTTTATCTCTCTCTATTGGTGATTAAAAGAGTATAGAGAATTAGCTTCGATGACTATTAGACTGCAAAACATACTAAGGACAAATGAGGAACACTGTCTTTTTAATTTATACTGTTTTTCCTTAAAAGCAAAATATACCATTTTAAAGAAAGTTCTAAATAATATTGACCAGATGATTCATAGATAGCTAGCATATGTAATTGTGGTAGATAGCTGGCATTTGTCTACTAGTTTTATTAAAAAATAAAAAATAAAAGTTTTGAAAGAGAAGAGTTCTGAGCCAGTGTGCTGTAGATACTGGGGAAAAAAAATCAGGGGTATTCTGGAACTCTCTCTATAGTTATATTGAGAAACACAACAATAAAAGAGATGAGAAATGTTAGTTCTGCTGTGCCAGACACTGAGAAGACAATTCAAATATCTGTTTTAAAGAATGATGATCTAGGACAGGAGGAGATTTAGAGAAGGCCTGCCAGGGCAAGTAAGAGGGTCTGTCTGGCAGGAGGACACTCACAGAATTTGCTTCTTTTAGTCTAAAAAAAAGAAAATGACCAGGAATAAGTTTGTTGTAAGGGGGCTAGCAGAGATTCAAGGGACTGAGTTTAAGCTGAAAAAATGGTGACATTACAGCAGTGCCATATATGTTGTTCATGAATAAATTGCTCTGGAAACTAGAGCAGTTAGAACACCACCACCAAAGAAAGTCTTCCAATCAAAACAGAGGTAGACCACTCAGCTGCTCTTTAGATCAAATTCATGCCTTTGATATAAAAGATAATATGACAGCAGAAAAGACTGTTGCACGTCCTCGCATAGAGCAGTTGAATTCTGAAATAATACTCTGGAAGAAATAACAGCAATCATAAAACAACTTCACTTCAGCTTTAAGTTGAAACTTGATATCATTATGATCTTATTATATTGCATGGGTGCTTGTAATGCCAGAGCTTCGGTGTCATCCCCCAGGATGTCTCTTCCGGAATAAACTCCCAGATTACAAGAATAACAGAGCTGGATATGGTACGTGGTATTGTGCTAGAAGTGAGAAATATCAGAACGAGAGGTGGGACACTTTGATGCTGCACATGTCGGGAGCTTCTTGGTGTGACTTTCAAGTTCTAATCTTTGTTGAACATCATTGCTGATTCAGGAGGAATATTTTTGTTTGTTTTCTAATTCTGGGGTGTGCACATATTCATATGTGTCTTCACACATATGTATATCTGCTTTGTAGGATCTAAACAACTAAACAATCTAAACAATCTAAAACAGCTTCGATGTTACCAAATTTTAAGACAATGTGACCTTGACTCAAAGTATTCGCTTCAGGATCCTCTCTTACTATTTTTAGTTCAAGGTTTTCCTTCTCTTCCTATTTTTGACTTTTCATTCATTATTGTAAGCAAACAACAAGGGTGGAAAAAACCATCACTCATCACCACGCTCCAGAAACATCCTGAAAGAAAGGACTAGAGTGATGTAATTGCTTTTATTTTAATTTTTCCCACAGATCTTTGATCTAACCCTAAGGCAAACAGTACTGTACCATAGTCAAGGACATCACATGTGGCAGACATCCTCAATTCTGAGCATGCCTAACAGGCCTAATTTAAAATTTAAGTGTGAGGGACATGATAAGGGCAGCAGGAGCAACTGGTCTAATTTCATGTTTACCTATCATGCGAGGGAAGTTGGGCATCACATAATGATTTGTGAGGACTCTTCCTCAACCAGGCTAAAGCTGCTTTCCCATTACACTCAGGGCACGTGAAGGCTTTCATTTCTCTCGAATAGTTCCAGGTCTGTGCTAATGAAGGGCTATGAAGGGCTGAGGTCACAGCTATTCCCCCAAAAGGAAACCACCACTGGTTATTCAGATGATACTTGTCAGCCTTTGACTAATATTTCAGCTATACCCTGGGGTTCCTGTGAAACTGTTCTCCCTCAGGGAAGCAACAGACAAGTGAACTGGCTCCAAAACCAGGTGCACTTAAAACTAAAATCTAAGAACAAGATGAACCATTTTGTATTAGTCTGTTAAAAATATACAGCCTACTTAGTACAGGCAAAAGACTATTAAAAAATCGACATTTTCAGTAATCAGTCAATATCAGTAAATTTTTTTCTCTGTATGGAAGAGGAATATATCACCAGCATTTTTATAACAACATCCTCTACCACTTACCCTAGTTTTATATATAGTAATTCTAACCAATACTCCTAACAGCACAATACTGTTAACATAGCAAACTTTAGTAAGATTTAGCCTAGAAGTAAAGTGAAACAGAAAAAAAAAAAAGCAATTTAATCCTTTGCTTGAGTGTTCACAAATCTGCAATGGTTGTGTGATCAATAGGGATCACAGACCCTGGATAGAAAAGACTAGAATAAGCCTTAACTTTGAACCAAAGATTTTAAAGAATTGCAGGGAATTTAACATAGGTCCTCCATTAGAACATACAGATGATGCAGCTAAACATTTGCATTTTGAGAAATCTTGGCTTTGGGGCTTATACTGTATATGAATTAGTGAGGATCTGCTGCTGGTTTTAGCCTTGTTTTCTCAGGGAAAAAAAAGTTTATTCAATAACACTTTTTGTCTATCCACTCATTCCCCTGCTGAAAGTCTAGTATTTTTTGACTGTGGATCCAGAATAACCACAGCACTGTAACCTCCTTCCCTTTCAAATTAAGGATAGGAGAAGCTACTGCAATAATGCAGGCATTAGCTGGAGACAGAAGTATGATTTGAGAAGAAGGAATGGAAACAAGGTTTCACTCACTGCTTTGTTACCAAACAGCTCAAAGAAAATGAACTAACAAGTTTTTCCAGAACCTTGATGACTTTTTTGTTTGCTTGGCCTTGGATAGCCTAAACTTATTCCCTTCCTTGAATTTTCTGGCAGAGATGGATTAGGTATTTTTATATGTAAACACTAGGGAGAGATGAGTTGGATGAGTTTACATTCTTAGTGGAAAAACTTCCACTGAAATAAACAAGTGGGGTTTGCTCTAAGGTGGTTTTGAAGATAAACTGCACAAAGAGGAGAACTTGGAATGGAATAAGTGCAGCTGCTCCAAGATTTTATTAGAATTCACTGAGCTGTTATTCCTAGGAACTGTCTGATTATTAAAAGTCAGACCAGGTAAAACAAAGAGCAACTGTATTATGTTGTCTGTTTTTTATGTTACATGATTTAGGAGCTCAAGTACAGAATCAATCATAAAATGCTTGAAACTGCTTCTGGAGGTCTCGTAGGAATTACAATGTTTCCTGTGTCCCATCAACAAGATTTTAATAACAATGAAGATAATAGCTGTCTCTTATCTAATACTTTTCATTTGTATGGGTCAAGGCATGTTACAAAGGAAATATTTTAATCCAAATTTTATAGATGAAATGTCTGAAGTGTAAAGAGAGCAGTGACTTTTTTAAGATACAGAACAGGTTAATATACAGAACAGGTCTTAAAATGGTCAGCGAATTTGATGCAGATGTTTTGATAAGTTAAAAAAAGTATTTTATTTGAATAATCTGGATTTTTTCAATGCACCATTTACATAAATTATTCTATATATTGCATCATTCCTTTTTGAAAGAAAGGGGGTAGCAAGGCTGTTGTCTCAGACTTTGGCTAAGGCAAAATCAGTGACAAAGAATTAAGGCAGTTTATCCACACTATGTAGTTACTCTGCTGGCACAAGTATATCCCAGGAAACCAGTGGCTCTTCAGAGAAATAATGAGCATCAAAGACTGTCTGTCTCTTTTAATGTACATAGACTCTTTTATTTTAAGCAACAATTCTTAAGACCAAAGAAACAGCAATCCAAGATCTAGAAGCCATAGGTAAGATACAAACTGGTATGTTGACAAGAAACAGCTTCTTTCTCTCATTCATGATTTCTGCTTGCTCTTTGCTGAATCTGGGTCCTTCTTTGCAAAGCCCTTCTTTGGTGCAAAACCAGTTTCCAGATATCACAGGACTCTCACATTTTCTGTGTGAGTGGGGTTCAGAGGGACAACTGAAAAGACAGGTGTGAAGGATCACCCATGGAAACAAAGGAAACAAATTCTGGACCCTTAATGAAAAAAACACCTAAAATTTAGGCATCTAAGTAGAGTTGGCTGTGTAGGCAACTTGAGTAGTAAATGGAGAGAGAAGCACCTCTGGAAAGTTGCATGTTATACTCTGAAATTGATGTGTTTGATAGGTGGGATGTTATTTTTCCATTGTTTATATAAAGGATGCAGGCAATGGACAAGAGTAAATGCCTAAGTTTTAGATAGCTAAAATCAGGGAATAGAAATTTCACCTTTTGTGGCAAATCTTTCATGGCAATCAAAAAGATAGATTTAAGGTGTTATTCTCTCAAATCAAGAGCTAGATAAATTCCAGCAAATGCCTGGGATTAACAGCCCAAGAGACTTTTTTTTCCTTCCATGTAAGTGTTGATATACGACACTTCATAAATTTTTCCTTCCAGTACATCAAGTGTAATCTGGCCAGTATATTGGCGGAAAAAATACATGGTCTAGGAGCAGCTGTTTAAGACCATTTCACATGCATGTGAACAGAGGCTTTGGGAACAAATGCTAACCCAGAAAGTGCTACACCACATAAATGTCCTATTCTCCAAAAGGGAATAAAAATCAACAAGCCTTCTACCTTGCCTTCCATACAGCATCACTATCAGCCATTCAGTGAGTCAGATACCAAACAAGCCTCCGAACAAACAGAAAACCAAGTATGTATATGATAACAATTAAGATGGAATGAAGCAACCAGTATCCAAGAGAGGTTTATGAGCCTCCTTGAAAAAGAAATAAATTATTATTTATCACTGAACACTTGGAAGAATGGAGAATGACAAATGATATAAACTCAACAAGAATACATTTGAAAATTAGAAACTTACTCTCTGAGGAGTTATTTTCTGGAAAAAATTCTCAGTGGAATTTGTGAGAGTAGCATCCATTTTATTTCTAAGTGAAGTTTGATCAGTATTGGTGTTAATAGCGAATATAACTTCTTAAAGGATGAAATTACCATTAATTCATATTCTTACAATTTAGTAAAAGTCACATGAACAGCAAGATGATTCATTGTTTTTCAGAAGTAAAAATAAAACTTTAACAATAATTTGTAAGAAGTTAGGGGAGTTCCTACACTAATAAAGTCATACCTCCATAAGGAGATATACCATGGAGTTACCCAAATTATTGACTTCATGAAGTCAGAAAGAAATTTTCTCAGAGATGTTTTCATTTGTGGGTAAGAGAGAGGTGGATTGTTGAGATATAAACGATGTGAAAGTGAAGATTAAAACTTTATAGAGTTTTCATCAACATTTCTGAGGAAAAAAAATACCCCTGCTGCCAGTCAGGAATACAAACTAATCTTCCTGACCAATGGAAAGTTGAAGTAGTCTGGAAGAATTGTTACTATTATGAGGAGATGATTAATGCGCTACAAATCCTTTTGCTGCAAATTTACCGAATGAGTGGAGACAAAATGTGAAGAAATAGGTTTTTTTTAGTTTGATTGGTCAGGTTTGTTTGCTTGTTTGTTTGTTTTGGACGTTTAGGCTAAAAGTCTGGGTGCAAAGTAGGAATGAAAATTTATTGGAATTGATTGATGTGTTGTATTTGACATAATAGGTTCCAGTAAACATGTTTCATGTGACTGGAATTTTAAAATCTTTGGTTTTGAGATGCTTAGTGAGGACACAGTGAGAAGAATCATGGAGATGCAGTAAAATATATGTGAATCAGCACTGCATGACCTTGAATGCTCTGGGTGACAGTCCAGGATGTGGTGACTGTAGGAGATCAGCTGCAGGTAAAAGAATTAAGGAAACTCTCTACTCAACTACTCTTTTAAAATATTAATTAAACTATAATTAAATTACAGTTTACTTGAGAAGCATCGACTGTGAGGCAAAAGCAGCCAGTAAGGAAATATTTTCAAAATTTCTAAAACTTAGAGAGTATAATTTCCTAAACTGAAGGAGTAGTGCCTAACAGCAGTTTGTTTTATCTGTCTTTATGATGGATAAATATGCATTGGTTTCTGGATCTTTGAGTAGATGATTGCCTGCAGATTCGTCATCATGATCTGATTACACTCAATATGTAATCAAAGAGGACAGTCCTAATTAGCAATATACAAGGTTTCCTTTAACAACTTATTTCCCAAAGCTGAGGATAGCTATGAGTAATATTCAGTAGGAGGGAAGTGAAAATAAAAATTTAGAGAACTTGAAGATATTCTTAGGTACCAAAAAGCCACTGATCCACAGTTAAAAAAGAAACATTTGATTAGGAGTTCATCATGTTTTGGTCATGGTACTACAGGCATGTCGTTGGAATGGAAACAGCAATATTGCTAATAATGATTCAGAAATGCAAGACTTTTGAATATACCCTAATCTGTATATGTTGAAATACTCTGTATTCTGTTAGTAATCAGGGAGGTTATTATACAAAGATACGGATAAACCTTTAAAATCAATAAGCCAACATAACTTTCACCCTAGAGTCACAGATGAGAGATCTAAGTCAATTAATCTCCTGTTGTTCCAAAATAATTTTATTTCCTAAGAAAATAGTGCTTATGTGATCATGCTGTCTGACTGCTGAACTGCCTGTCTGTTGTCTGCTCTCGCTTCTAATTTTTTCCAGAAAAAAATGTTCTGAAATCAGTAGCCAAATTCAGCTACATTTGAGAGAGTTGTAAAAGTTTCAAATATGAATACATTCTTAAAAATTTCCAGAATAGCAATGATATTTGGGAGTTAACTCTAAATTTTTTTCAGAAAAAAAAAAATGTCCACATGATGATTTTCAATGGAGTCTATATTAGGAAAATTATGCTGGTAATATTTCCTGTCTGTAAGTTTTTAGATATTTAGCTACCCCCAGTGCACAGAAAGGCTCAATATTTAATGGTGTGCCATACAGCAATACGCTGAACCGAACAAAAAAATAGCACTTCTTTTTAGGCAGTAGCCCTGTTCAATAATCAAAAAGCAGCTTTATCTAATCAGTCCTCATGCTGGAGACACTGATTCCCAATTCTCAACGAGATCAGGCTTCAGCAGGAGTCGGGGTAGGAAAGACACTCCTGAAGACTGATGAGCCTTGGGCAAAGGAACTCTTCCTTGACCTGCACAAATGCAGTATCCTCAGCATAATTCCTTTGTCCATTCTTCCTTTTTAAACACAGTATTTTGAATCGATAGAATTCAGCATTTCTGCTATCCTGATTCAAACATAAATAAAGCTCTTTTAACCTCCTCTGGGAGCAGCACATCCCTGTTCAGGAATGCATATTTCTGCAGACTGCTCAAATATTTCACCTAGCTCTGCCAGAGTGACTGGCAAACTTTAAGTGACAGAGAGCAGTGTACGATTTTGGATTCTGTATTTAGAGGAACTTACAGAAGCTTACCAAATTTGTTTTACTTCTCATCTACATGTAGAGTATCTGGAAGTAGCAGATTTGTCAAATTCATGGCAGGAAAATTTAGATCATGCAGTATGACACGAACCTGCAGCAGTGTTCAGTGGGCAATGCAGGAAAGAAGATGCATAACTCTGCATGCTGTGAAAAATTGGATGATTTTACTGCTAGAAAAGCTTTATCAAGAAAAAAAAAGCCTTGAGAGCGACGGACCAAGTCAAATTTCTCTTACAAAAGATTTCAAAAAGCTTTTTTCAAGTAGTTTTTTTTTACTTTTTTTACCTTTAAACTGATAAAAACTTGAAGATAAAGTTATATAGCTATTACAAAACATTATTAAAAGGTCAGTAGTTGCTCTTCTGTCTTGAATATACATTGTCAGAAATAACTTACACACATATTCATTTTACATTCAGAACAGTCAGAACAAGAAAGACCCCCTACAGGGCTTTACTGTAGGATTACTGAAATGTTCCCTTTCATCGTCCTCTCCCATGAAATAATCTGTGGACTTCGTCATCAGAACAGATTTGCACTATCTGATTTCCAGAGGGGTGGGCCTGTTATCACAGAATGTTCAGTTCTGTGCCTTAGGAAACAGTCATTGCTCCATGTATGCTCCATGCATATGCTTCTGCAGTCAAGGATGCCAGCAGGAAATTTGAGTTGTAAGAGGACAAACAAATATGAGTCACGTCAGCCGGAACATAACGCCAGCCCACCGCACACTCCAAAGGTGATGGCTTCAGCAACTCTTTGTTCTGAAATGCTGGGGCGTAGATTCAGGAAACAGACAGCAATCTGCTGCATAACTAGGGAGGCAGGAGGATTGTCTGAGTTGTCTGAGTGTTGTTTTCTCTTATTCTATTATTTATTTATTTATCTATCTATTTATTTATTTATTAACTGCAGCCAGGTATCTTCTTAGATACTTCTCCTCAGACATATTGACCAAGCTAAACCTGCTTGACTTGTAAGCACAGACAAAGCTAGTACTTTAGGCATTCAACTTTCTATGAATTTAAAACCTGTTTCCCGACATACTTCATGAAGTGGTACTCTCTGTCCAGGCTTTCACAACACAGTCTGTCACCATCAAGCAGGAATAGCCACTTTACTTGAAACCTGTTTGCTGAGGTTCATAAAATTTGCAAGATCAGCAGAAATTTCTGTCTGTATAATTTGGAAAGGCTGGGATAAGACTCATGCCCTCTTGGTATTTTTTAGGGTATATTCAACCAATCAACAGTTTGTAGTTCTGTGATAAGACAGGGTCTTTCAAAAATGGCTTTTCAGGAGGGTATCTATCTGTTACATCTACATCTACATCAAAAAACCCTAGAAACTCAGCACAGGTTATTTCTCCTGACATCTCGTCTTCACATACAATAATAATGCCAGTTGTAGGCACTCCTCCTTGCAGACCTTGTTAAAATACTGTATTATTTTCTCTGTGCAATATTTCAAAACATTTCCTTCTTTTTATAATGGGAAGCTTTCTTTACCTATGTACTCCCCATGACACGTTTTCATATATATGACTCAGGTCATCATTCCTTCAGTCAGTTTTTCCTTGTCATATTTTTTCTGTCTCATTTGCTTTGCTTTATCATTTATTGTCTTTTTAATTTATATCAATTTCTTTCTGTAGTATCTGCTTGCAGTGCTTAAGACCCCATTGCCAGCAATTTGAACATGGAAGTCCACTTTGTTGATGATATTTTTCAGTCTTTGATGTTGTGAGGAAAGGTCTCAGAAGTTGCTTTCATTTCCTGCATAGGAAACATTGGGCTACCGTGTGTATCCTCCTGTAAGAATAAGATTTCTATTTGGATTCATTTTTGGAAACAAACAAATGAACCATGAATTCTCTTTAGAGAAATACAGATACAGAGGGATTTCCAAGAATGGTAGACTTGGAAAGCATCATATGTAAATCCAGATAATTTATGTGTCCAACACGTTCTTGTTAGATGTTAGAGCTGGCCATATTTATTTTTATTGCTAAGCTACCCCCCAAAATCTTATTTTATGGTACAGTCACTCAATCTGTATGGCTTTCAAATTTTCTCTCTTTCAAAATCTCTTTCATCTCCAAAAATAGCCACATCAATGATTAATTTTGCCTTCAAGTTTTCTTAAGTCAGCCAATGTCATGCTGGGCTTTCTCTACCTGTACATCTGTTGAGTCATACAGAATTTATATGCTATTATTCTAAGTTGTTTCTTAAGGCAATGTCTCAATTTCTTTACCATATTCTGGTTTATGCTTCTTTAACAACTTCCAGTGCAGAATTTCACATCCCTGGTAATGTCACTTTTCCATGAATCTACAAATGTTGACCATTGAGTTAAAATATGTCACTTTATTTTGTAGACAGATTGAGAGCAGGGTTTTCTAGGGCAGTACGGTTTTGGCAGGAATGAATAATGTACTGACAAGTAAGTTTCCGATTCTGCTTTTCAGAATATACCATATTATAGTGAGACTATTATTTTATGCAAAACGAGTTTCTTCTTCCTAATTTCTCTATTGAAACATGGCATTATGTCAGGATAGAGACATCCAGTTACCTGCTAGAGTCATAACTAATGTAGGCAGTCACAACAAAAAAGTTAACTTGGAAATTCAATAGGAATATGGTTCTCGGAGTATAATTTAATAATCAAAACTGGATTCTTCTACCCAAAACACTGTAAATGATTGCGGTTAAGGAGAAAAAGTATAAAGTGCTTTCCAATAAACAACAGTATCACTAAATGAGTGATCTAATGTGTCTACTATTCTGAAAGTGCAGAGCAAAGCCTTGATACACAAAATTATTATCTTAGAAATGACATATAAGCTTTGGGCTGAATTCCTTCTTATCAGTTTTTAGCCCAAAGATGTCGGGAGAGAAAGTGAAAACGTGATTAGGATGGAAAGAGAGGACAGTCAAATGGGCCTAATTTGTTAGTCCAGGCTGTCCCCTTTGTGCCATTCTGAGTAAAGCGAAATGGTTGTAACACTGATGTAACCATTTCATCCACAACAAGGGAACTCTCAGAAAGTGCTGTAGCTCCTACTTTCTTGATACATAGAAAAACAGCAAAAGTGTGCTATCTGATATAGGCTGTGAAAAGGGAAGAAGGTGACAAAAGCTAATAAAAGGTAGAATATAATGTTTAAAGATTCTTCCATTTCCTTAATAGTTGGATATTCTTAATAGTTTCATATTAGCTAGGTAAGTATGTTTCTTTGTCTTCCTCTCAACAACAAGTTTTAATTTTCAGTGATTTTCTTTTCAATTACTTTTGAATATCTAATTTCGAAAGCACAGGCTATCAGGCTAATGCATGTTTCCTGGAGTGAAACAAAATATTTTTACATCTCTGCTTTTCAGTTTCTTTTTCAAGAAACATTACAAAAGATTCACGTGTCTGTATAAGCGCAAGTCTGTGCTTCTCAGAGGCTGCATTTCTAAAAAAAAAAAAAAAAAAGATCAGCATCTCCCTTCCTCTTCCCAAAGAAACCCAATCCCCAGATAAAGCTGATTCTTCTAAAAGTGGAAATGCTGCTACTTATGACCATATTCCTCCCCTGCAGGAGGATATTGGGTTCTTATTGGGGACACAACTTCACAAATAACTTTTGGTCATGTTCAAACTAATGAAACTTAATCCCATGCTTGAATTATGTAATTTTATTAATCGGGCCTATCCACATTAGCCTTAGTGCACTTTAGTACATTAGACCTTAATCTGATATTTTTGGTGCAGGCCAAAAAATTACTTTCATAGCTCTGATTATGCTTGTAACACTAAAGACATAATTCAACAGAAACCACTAAATTCCCAACCCAATACCCAGCAGGTAGTAATGGCCTCCACTCACTATTTTAATGGGTTAAGCATGTTGTTTTGGCCACTGCATTTATGAAACTGCTCTGTAGTATAATTTTTATTTTTTTAATGAATATTTGAGTAGTTGCTGGTCAGGTCAATTTCTTTCGATATATTGTTATCAAAATTATTAATTAGGACAAGTCACAACTACAGAAAGGTGTTGACTGGTTCAAGCAGTGACTAGATGGTCACTAGAGGCACCCTGCACTTGCCAAAAATAAAATGGACAGCTCTATTTATTAGAATACCTGAAAGATCAGAGGTTCCATTATTTGATTTGGGCGTGATCCAGTTATTCTTTCTAAGTTTTTACCAATATAAATGCATTAATGCAACAGTTCTAGAGAGGGAGAAACCAAGGAAGACCAAGAGGAAACCTTGCTTGAGGAATCTCCAGCAGTAGGACAAAAGTTAAAGTGAATTAATACCCCCTAATAAATTAGGACAGTCAAAAATGCTGTTAAATGAGTAACTATTCTTTTCAGCAGACCTAATGGTTGGGCTGAAGTCTCTTTTCTCTTTGGATCGCCCCCTCAGTTGAGTCACAGTGAAATTCTGTACCATTTTCTGCAAATTAGACTGTTTTGGCTAGAACTAACTGGACACATATGTTGCCACCTGCTGCACGTTCTTTAGTCTGAAGTTTTGTAACAGCTTGGTTTGTATCTTTGAACAATTTGTTCATTAGAGAAGGTAGAAGTGGGGAGAGGACAGCATATCCTTGATTGGCTTCTCCAGCAACCCTACTTAGTTTGATTTTGTTTATTCCTTAGGCTGGTGATTTACTGTAAGTCTGTTTCTAGACTGTGCCTGAGCATTGAAGGAACTTTGTGGGTTAGGCTTCTGTAGCTTTACTTTTGAATATAGTTATTGACACAGTGCTGGCAGGAGTTTCCTCCACTTCGTGATGTTTTATTCAGGTTGCCCGTCAAACTCTAAATTTGTGTAAGCAGAATTCTTCATATTCTTTGAATGTTCATCTTTGTGTACAAATGGGTTTGTAATTGTACACAACTGGCTATGCATTAAACACAAATTTAGAAAGAGCAGTTGAACATTTGGCTTCTTTCATTTGCAGGAGAGAACACTTCCAGCACGTTGGGTGGAACGGCAGCATCGCAAGTCCATTTTCTTCTTTTTAGCACATTTTGTCACTTGCCCTCCTTACTGTGATATACACACATCACAGAATCACAGAATGGTTGAGGTTGGAAGGACCTCTAGAGACCATCTAGTCCAACCCCCCTGCTCCAGCAGGGACACCCAGAGCACGTGGCACAGGGTGGCATCCAGGCGGGTTTGGAAGATCTCCAGAGAAGGAGACTCCACAGCCTCTCTGGGCAGCCTGTGCCAGGGCTCTGTCACACATGCGCTTGTGCCAACCAGACTTAATCCTTTCAAGCCAAGCAGCGATAGTCATAGATTAAGAATATTACATAATAATGATGGCATCCCTGAGAAATCTCATTCAGCATAGTAGGATAATTTCTTATTTGTGGTTTCAGTTAGAATCAAACAGTCAAGGAAGCCTGACCCACAATGTCCCCATGAATGGAGATTATCAATTTGGATCACTATGGTTGTTTGTTTGCAATATTCACCATCTATGAAGACTCCCCATGAGTATATGAGGTATTTTGAATGGCAGAGAGCTGTAGGGTTTCTAGCACCTATATGTGTTCTTTTTAACCGTTATTATTTATGAGGAAAATTTATATGGTAGTTTCATGCTTCATTATTAGCTCTCCTGTAAAATTATTCAGTCATCCTTTCACAGTGATCCATCACAAAGAAAAAAAAAAAAGTTAAAAGGTCAGCAAGAAGTTCACATGCAAACCATGCTCCTAAAATTTTAATCCATAGATTTCAGCAGATAGTTATGAAAAATAAATACATATATAGGGGAAAATCAATCTGCAAGCAGATGATGGCACTACTTATCAAAATATATATTCTTAATGTAACATTAAAAGAAGTAGATTGCAGGCTTTTGAATAGTTTTAAAATAAAAAAAAAGAAAATATTAACAAAGTTTGTTCTCTTATGTTCATTTGAAGCCCCAGTTTTCAATGACTTGTTTTGAAACAATTTGCTCCATTTGGTTTGCAGTTAATCCCATACTGTAAAAGTAGCTGTTGCATTAGCAATTGCCTGCGTCTGATAATGTTAGACTTTGTTTACTCACAATATCATAATGACTTTAGAGCGTGTTGAGAGGAGCAGAGCCCTGAGAACTGCAACTAAACCCAGACTCCTGCCTACTGTTTGCCCAGGCAGGCTCATTTCTGCTTCAGATGGAGATGCCTTGTCCTCATGCTGATTTGTCTAAGATAGGCAGCCAAAGATGTTGGCTTCAAGACTGATTCTCTTTTTCTTTTCTTTTCTTTTTTTTTTTTTTTAAAAAAAAAACAATAGTTGAACAGCACTGAAGATTAGACTAAAACTTGAAAAAAATATTTATGTATCATTATGCTAATCATATGAGAGAATATGCTTGTATCACCCATTCTTTAAAAAATAAAAACATTTCTTAATGTTTTAATTAATTAATTAATTAATTAGTTCCAACATGTTATGTTTGGATTTCCCTGCTTGAACTTCTACAGAAATCAATGGATTTACATCATTTATGCTAGTCCTGACTATGCCCACAGGGGCTTCCCACTGAAGATTTATCCTATTTGTATTATCTATTAATCTAGTTTCATCACTTTAAGAAACAATGTACAATTTCATCAGTGCAAGAGACAATGTACAATAAAATGACTCTGAGAAATTCAGTTTTTAAAATCAGTGTATTTTTATTGTGAAATACAACTTTTTTTCTCTTATTAAATAGAAAAGAAAGATACATTTAAAATCACTGGTTTGGGGACTCAGTTGAAAGAAAAATGATTAGAAGAAATAAGTTATTTTAATTAAGCTTCTGCATAATATGAGGATGTCTCAGATATGTTGTATATCTGAGCTGCTGGGGGTTTAACAGCTCTAAACACTGAAAAAAGTCTTGCTTTAAGACAAGACAAACATGACCCTCCCCTCTAAGAATTAACAAAGAATATCAATTAAAAACATGGAGTCTGTTCTGGGAAACTTAAATTACAAATCCCTAGAGTTCTGAAATGAAGAATAAGGAAATTGCTTTCTCCCTTTAGGCATGACCTTTTCCTTTGAATGGATTCCACAGAATAAAAAGAGGAATCATATTTTATTTAAACAGGAAGCAACTGGAGGCAGTTTGGGGCTCTTGGGAATATTTAAACACATGCTGAGAAAGAAATTGAAAGCCACGATTATTTCAAGGACAGAACTTCAGCGATCTGTGTCTTTAATGTGATACCCAGCCCTCTTGACACTGAAAGCAAAAATAGCATTTATCCTTTTATCAATACACATCATTACGAATGCAACTGTCTGGATGGTGTCTAGAAATAGGGACAGAGCTGTTTTCCCGGCCTTCTGTCCAAGTGGACATTGCTGGTAGGTTCCATTAGAAGTTGCATTAGGGTAATTTAATTCCTCCAGCCCAGCTCCATTCACAACTCCTTTCTTCCAAGTTACACTTTGTTGAATCAATAACCATTAGAGCAAATCAGCCTCAGTGGGAAAACGCCCTGGTAAAACTGAGGCCTGACACGTAATCATTGTTCTCTGCTCAAGTAAGAAGAAAGTCCCATTTGGATTCTCAGCAGATTCTCAGAGAAAGCAAGTCTTCTGCTGTGTCCTGGGAACTATTTTCTGCATGGGACAGGAATTTGTGTAACATGCGAAGGTATTCTAAGGAATAAATAAATGAAATGATACCACCTTTCCTAAATTAGTTTGGAAACTTATTTATTCAACCAACTTTTCCCAATGAGAATTTGGCTAGGAATAAATCGTTTTTAGACACACCAAGTTAACAGCTAAACTGGATGAATATATTTGCTTATATTTTGTGCACAAATATTCACACATGCTGTGTGCAGGAACTCTGAAACTCAATGCATACCTTAATCACAACTGAAAGTGAGTTCTCTTTTTGTGTTTTCTCCTGTCTCTTCTTTTTACCATTTCTAATAGGGTATTTTAGCTGTTTTTTTTTTCCCTAATTAATTCATAGAAGAGTCAAAACCATGTGGTTCAATGTACAGTAATCAGTATGACAGGATTTTAAAGCCATAATATGAAACACTTATGTTACTCATGCAGGAAAAACCTTACATACCTATTTAGAAACTCTCTGAAATGATGAATCTTTTAGGGTTGCTACTACACATAAACAGCTTGGAGCTATAAAACACATTAAAGATCTAATATCATGTTACATTTTTATTTAATATAGCTGTGTTTATAACTCATAACAGCTCATGCTGTATTATTTTATGGGATGTTCTGATTATAGCAAATTTGCAAATTTCTACAGGTAATTTCTATAACAGTCACGAACAACTTTCCCTTACTTATTCCTCATTACACATTCCTCATCCACCTCTAGCACCTCCAACCACATTTCTGTCACATAATGCTGGCTTTATTTTGTTGATAAAAATTTTTTAAATACAAGTAAAAATTAAGAATGAGACAGATTACAATAGATGGAAAATATGAAAACTTTGGTTTAATATGTCTCAGGGCTGAGAGGAATGATTGATGACAGGGAAATAAAAATTAATGGAGACTAAACTAATTTCAAGGATTTGAATGGCAATAGGAAACAGAGGAGGTGAACTGTGAGAAGGTCAGATTAAGAGACACCAGACTGGTAGGTTTCTCAGATGCTATATACATAAGAGTCTCATTAGCTGCAAGATGATAAGTATGGTAAGAAAAGAGTGTTGGGGCAATTTCTCAGGACAGTTTGAACAAGGAAGTACCTTGCAATCTTGCTTTTCTCTCTGTGATGATCACTTCCCTAAAATGCCCTATCTTTGATGAAATTCACACAGAATAGTCAAGAGGTTGCAAAGAGCCATGTCATATAAGAACATCTATTGCCTGTTCTTTCTTCAGGCAAAGACCCTGATACTGCAAAGATATACTGCAAAGTCATTTTTTTGACTCTAAACAAAGAGCTTTTTAGATTCCCTCATGCTTAAAGTCAGTCAGATTAAATCTTATGGAGTTTCAAGCTATATACACATCACGTGCACAACTGGGGTACAGCCTGAAATCAGGAAGCTTTCTTTTTGATGATTTGAAACACAAAAATACAAAATACAGTGCAAACATACAGTAGTGGTCGACTCTGCATTTATTTAAACTAACTTCAAATCAGAAATATGATGCACTTCCAGATAACATGTTATTTTTTCCTGTGATAAACAGACCATAGCAGACAAAATATTTCCTACATGCAAACTTGCACATTTTCTAAAATACATATAAATTGTATATTAAATCTTTTCAAATTAAGATAACTGATTGCTTCATAGGCTCTAGTTTTCCGATACCACCTCACACCAACTGTTTTCTTGCTGTAACAGTTTTATGTTAAAATGTTTTACTTAGTCTAAGCTGAGCGGCTTTTCACAGAATCACAGAGTGGCTGAGGCTGGAAGGGACCTCTAGAGATCATCTAGTCCAATCTCCCTGCTCCAGCAGGGACACCTAGAGCACCTTTATCACAGGTAAAACTTTCATTTTATGGCAGTGAATTTCTTCAGGATGAAGTACAAATATGCACAGTATTGAATATCTAAGAGCTGATATTAAAAATTCTCATGAAACCATGTTCTCCTACCTCCTTCCCCCCACATGCACACATACACACACTTGAATATGGTTAAATCAAAATGTTCCAATTATCCCTTGAACTGCATGGTGTGCAAGGAAACAGACATGCACAAGATGAGATCCCCAGCCAAGGTAAATCCAGGGATTCGACTCATCCCTGCAGCTTTACTTGAACCAAAAAGTCAGCCTACTATTTTTAGCTTTTATGTTTTACTGGAATTTCTCCATGTTTGAGCTGCTTTCCAAGAGAGCACCAGCCGCTCCATCTGCAGGCAGAACATGTACGGGTCCCTGTCTCCACTCCCACGCAGGCATACGCTGCTTCTGCCGCTGCTCCACTCATCCATGCTTGCAGCTAGCTGCTAGCCCCCAAACTACAATAAGAAGACAGCTGCCCACACACACGCCGGCTGATTTGCTTTGCCCAGACCCAACATACCACCTCCACAAACCCAGCAGCCTGTTTCAGTGATTAAAAACACAGCAGAACAGCCACGAGCAGGGTTTATGTTCCAAAGCTTCACTCTTTCAGTGATGGAGGGAATTAGTTTATACAGAGGTTCTTTCGCTATTTCCTGTGATACATAATTTCTTCAGGGGCTTCCTTAGAAGAAGGTTAATAAACCTCTGTTATAATAAAAGTTGCACCCCCTCCTACGCAGCGTGGGCCGCATCGCCATCAGGGAGGCTGCTTCATAAGTTTGTTATATAATCGAGTAACTCCTAAGTTATGCTGAGTGCTTCTGCTGGAAGTTTCAGCTCCCAGAGTGACACAGCTGCATGAAGGTTTTGATTACGTTGTTTTTAAACATCCACCCATCCTGCTTCTGACCAGCTTCCCAGCTCAGATTTTTATCCATGCACGTGGAGTGTCCATGTCTCTGGTCTCTCAAGATGGAGTGCCTTCACCTGAATATTAGAGCTCTTAATTCCCATTTTTGAAGCAGTGGCAATGTTGGGTCAAGTCTTTCCCAAGAATCCTATTGAATCTGTGCTCCTGCAAGGCAACTGACTTACTTACTAATTCATTAATTAGTAACTCTTCTGTATTTGTCATTATCATGTCATTCCTAATATATTCAAGAATCAAATGGCCATTGGAGATATATGTCTATGTATATACATATGTATATTTTTGTTCAGGGCACCAATTTCATCGTAAGAGTAGATCCTTTTCTAAAAATGTAAGAATGGAACCATTTCCACACCTCTTATCTGGATTTAATTGTTTTTCACACTCAAGGAAACATTGATTTACAGAAAGGTATATTTTTAATTTTCTTTTTACTGTGAACTTCACAAACAATGCTGTGGTTCCCTGCCTTGGGGCAATGAGTCATCAGAAGTGGCTGGAAGAGCGAAATGATTACTTTGAAAAGTGTATTTTTAACTACAGGAGGAAATAACTTTCATTATCATTAGATTGGCAAAGTACTTGAAGGTAATAGCTCCATCAAGCAATTTTTTCCGTAGTCCTTATGTCAGGAGGGAAAAAAAAAAGCGTTTTTTTTTTTTCCAAAACACTCTTCACCTCTTCACAGCAGTGGAAAGTTAGATGGAAGGGCAAGTTGCAGAAATGTTAAAATAAAATAAATGCTGAGGCAAATAATAGGTGGATAAAAAGAGAGCAGGAAAGGAAAAAATCCCACAGGATACATTCATTTTAAATGGTATTTTTTAAGATACTTATTAGACTACAAACAAATGAAACATTCTAATGTATGCCAAAAATAGAAATAGCTTGAAAAAAATACTAATAAAGGCTGATATACCTACCATTTCAGGTAAGAAATTATTTTTAGTAATGTGTGTAATCAAAAATGAATTTTTTTTTACGGTTATACATGCTGTAAGATCTAAAATTACATAAGTTAGGACTGCCCTGTCCTAACTGTGCTGTGTTTTTGTCTGCAGTCTGACACTTCAAACGCCAGTGGCTGTGGCCATCTCTGGCATTGTATTCTGTTCAGCTCTGTATTGGTTTCTCTATTCAGGCAGTCTGGCAAGCAGCAAAAGAGTCCAGCTCTAATATATCACCAGCTGCACAATAATAATGGGACCTGTTTAACCAACAACTTGAAACCAAAGTAGCCTTTATAAAGACAGTATGTGCAAGCTGCATTTCAAACTTGACATTGGGTAGTGAAGAAGATTCACATTCTTGATGAGTACAAATCCTTGTCCAGTGATATGTTTGTCATGCACATCCTCACGCTGTTGGAGCTAGACTGAGTGCCAGGCGATCTTTTGAACCAGATAGTTTATGTACCACATTAAACATTTGCAATCCAACTTGATTCAGTTGAGGTACATACTTTTGTTAATTTGCTGGCATGAGTATAGCTCTATTATGCAGCCTTACACAGACTGCTTTATCAGCCTTGCAGTAGACTAAAGCTTCTGTCCTAGTTTTCATGACTAATTCTTATGACAGTCCTAAGCCTATACTTTTAGCAACCTTCTCACAGAAGCTGTAAAGTGAGTTGTCAGTAGCAGTAGGCCAAATCCTCTCTATTAATTACAGTGATGTTGCTCCATTGAGCAGTCACCATCTGCCAGGATCAGGCCAGAACTAGGCTGCTCCCTAGACAGAGTTTGCCAAAGGAGTGCCAAAATGTTGAAAACAGGATGGAAAAATCCATACTTGAAAATAAATGTCAAAATGCATGGATCCCCCTGATCCTTTTACGCAGAGAAGCATCCAGGCAGGGTGATGTTTGAAACAAGAGTTCACTGCTGCTTCCACATTGTATCTGAGCTGTTTGTTCCAAGAAGAATCCTGACATTTCCAAAACGATCTCATCTGTATTTTCCTTGCAAGTGGCCCGGAATAAGAGTGTGTTTAGGTTGTCACCATCATGCCTCCAGAAACCCTTGCAATAAACACTGTCTGGAGCTTCCCAGCTCTCTGGTGTCTTCTCCTGTCCCTGGAGCACCAACAGAGCAAGGGAAGCAGCCGAGGAGCACAAAGCCCTTGGGAGTCCCACCTGCACCTCATCCAGTCCCACCTTCATCCAGAGCTCATCACAGGCTGCTCCACCTGCACTGCCATTAGTTCAGTCCTAATCTAATGCAATGCATATATAGTAATATATGACAGAAGCACATTTGATTATGAGCCTGGAAACAATAGTGGAGAATAAGCCTAAACTAGCCTTGGCCAATTTGCATCACTCTATGTCACACTTTTTCACTCTCAAAAGATTTCTATTCATTATAAGGGAGTCCCCCATGTTTAAAGTGTGGCTTATTTGAGGTAACCATGATTTAATTTCCCCCAAAAAACTTTCCCAGCTTTGAATTGCTTTAAAAACAAAATTAAAACCACATTAATATTTATTACTTGTTTATATGCCTGCTATTCCCTACAGAAACCTATGCTTCTAATATGCTGTTCACATTATGTAAGAAAATATTTGTAGATTTTCCAGGATATTTCATTTTCACAACAGTTTATCTTAATTATACTGATATTAAACAACAGACTAATTTACAGTCATGAAACAATCTAGTATATCCAAAGAGAAGGTTTAAAGCCTTTGATTTGCTGTGTGGTTAGCAGTAGCATGAATCAATACTAATAACACTTACTGCAGGAGAAATAATATGACTTAAGCATCTTTTAGCTTCAGCAGATCTAATTGTTTTCTCTGTCTCTCTCTATTCCTGCTCAGTATCTCAGGGCTGACACAGGTGTTCTCTGAATATAAAATTCTGTAATCATAGCTTTGAAAGCATTATTTATTGAGTGCAGTGAGTATTATTGGTATGGCAGAAAATACAGCCTGCAAAGTCAATAGAGTGGGAGCTGCAGGTGGACAGAATCTTCCCACCAGACAAATTAGACTCTTAATCTGAGGGGCACTGCCACAGCTGGTATCTAAAACTTAAGTAGATGTGGGGAATTGTCAGTTCACCTCTGTAGCTCCTTCAAATTCACCAGCTGAGTAACAACAGATATATTTTATAAGTGTATGCTCAACTATCAAAAATGCAAAATAGTCAGGCTCAGGCTGAAAACATCATTATGAGATTTTTTTTTTGCAAGACCATAATTTTGAAATAACTAAAATAGCTATCAGTTAATGCACAGAGTCTTGATTGACTAGTTACAGGATTTTTGTCATTGCTTTTCTTCACTGAGTTAGAAAAAATATCGTTCTTCTTACATGTATTATAATTTGATACTGAGCACAGAGTTGTTACTGGAGATTTTAGACATAGGCTCCTCCTTCATGTTGTGTCTCCTGCATTGAAAAACAGGGAAAAAGGAAAAAAAAGAAAAAAGAAAAGAAGAAAAAAAAGGCAGGGGAAGGAAAGGGAATTCTTGCTGCCTGATTTTCATCAAGGAGATTCAATTATTTTGTTTTCCTGCACTGTTTAAGATGTCCTGCAGAATAAAGCTGGTTGACAAGAAGGTATAGTCAAGATAATTTCATCTGTAAAAGTTATTGAAACATTTTCAATCAGTAATTTTTGTCTATGTAACTTATTCCCTTTTTCAAAGAAAAACATTTTCTTCTTTTTTTTTTTTTTTTTTTTTTTTTTTTTGTAGTTATGATGATTCATTTACCTATATATTCAAACCATCTCTTGGTTTCTTTTTCTCTAACATCCTGTGAGCAAATGCATGACAGAAGAAATAGACTTTGTGTTGGATGAAGATCCAGCTCTGGTGAGACAGATCTCCTCATGGGGCAAAGAACTGTTATATGTCACCCTTTTCCCATCCACACTTTGCCCACAGAAATATTATATTGATAAGTGTCACACTTCTTTATACTAAAAATGAATGAAGCTCAAAACCTGTTTCTTTCTTCATACTTTTTGCTGAGAGGTGGGGGGAACAGCCTGACCCAGGCATGAGGGGCTTTCATGGATATTTATCTTTTGCTTAATTTCTATCTGATGTGAGATATTTTTTACAAATATAAAAGACTAATTACATTACCTTCTACCTCTGTCTCCCAGAGGAGCAAATGACAGCTCCAATAAAATGTTCCTGACAGCAGTTATTGTTGCTAATTTCTTTTGGATTACTATTTTTTCTCTAATTTGTTCCACCACATGATGGCTGTTTCCTCCTGGATTCTCTCTGTGGACTTTTATGCCAGTAGGCTGTGGAGGTACAAACTATGTGTTTCCTTTCATCACTTCCCTCAGCCAGAAAGTGGCAAATTGAGTGCGCCTGGATGGGCATTTGCTAGCTTCATTTCATCTACCCCACTCCTTGCCAGTATTTTATAGCTCTTGCTGTGCTGCGTATTCATCCTAATATTATACATTCATCACAGTGCATCGTGTCTGTTTTTGTAATTAAATTGTTTTACTATTAGTATATATAAACTGTATTTTGCTTACTTGTGTCTTTGAATAATTCCTCTCAAAGGATTACGTTTCCTCCAAGCCAAGTGCTGGAAAATTATGGTTTTTGAAGCTTAGAAAAATAGCTAATTTGGAATGAAAGAAAAGAAAAAAATATTCTGAGTTATAGTCACACTTCTGAGCATTTTAAAATGGAATAGAATGAGTACAAAATGTGAACCTAATCAGAATAGTGTAGAGATGAGTGTTACTTCCTGAGCATATAAAAATTGTGTTTAATGCTGTAAGCTTTTCAGAATTTAACACTGATTGTGAAAAGAAGTATACTCCCTCTGAGCATGTCCATCGGACTCGGTGGAATTTGTTCACTGATTTCAACAGGCTTTGTGCTATAAGCAGATTTATTCAGGTGAGGCTAATTGGGGGCTGCCTGAGGGCTTTCAAAGTAGAGGATTTTAAAACCATGTTACAAAACAATAAAGAAACAGAGGAGTGAAACCATAATCTGAAAATTAAAACAGCTGATCTGCTTATTCACTCCACATTGAACAAATTAATTTTGCATAATTTTAAAGACTCAGTAAAAAATCACTTAAATTAAATCCAGATTTAATGAACATAATGAACTTCCCAACTTGAATGAGAAAGATATTTTCCTAATGCTGAAAGCTACACTGTCATATTATTGGCTCTAAAAGAAATCAAAATTGTTCATTAGAGTTTCTGAAGTCACAGTAGAGAGTCACATAGATGAAAGAAAGCTCACGCATTAATCTCATTTTTTCCCATGAAACACCAACATGGAGTAAGCTATGCTTTCCACAAAGCAAATATCTTTGCCAACAGTATTTTCTTCTTTTGCTTGTGTCGAAAAAAACTTTGATGAAATGTAGCCTTTACTGTGGAGATGTCTGCATCTGGGTTGGATGCATAGACAGGTTTTTTTGGTCGATAGGGAAAAGAGGCAATTGTGTAGTGTACCTCATTTCACCTATAGATATATAATACCTGTATTATAGACAAGACCACCCGCATGATAGAAATTCCTGTTTCTGTCCACTGTCAGTAAAGAAGATCGAGATCACCAGCTCACATATCTGCACAGAACATACATGAAGTTGGGTGAGCTGAACCCTCTCAGTTCACTATCGCCTCGCTCCACAGGGTAATATCAGAAGCCTTTGAAATAGTCTGCTTTATATGTTTTAGCATTTGTCATGTATGTCTTTATTCTGTTTTCTTCATTCAAGATATAACCCTTGCCTCTTAACTTCCTTTTTATTTCTTACCATTATTACTGAAATCTAGATGCTGAGGAAGACGAATTCTTAGAAATACTTAGGAGAACAGTTACTAGAAAAGATACCATAAAATGCACATTGTTTTATTGGTCTGACTTTATTGCCTTTTTTTTTTTTTTAATTATCACAAAGCTTATATGAAAAAATGCATAGGATGAAAATATGGGAATTATGGAAAAAAGATGGGAAAATATGGGAAAAATATGGGAAATGTAGGAAACAAAACCACTGAACACTCTCTGTACAAAAGGATGAAACTATGTCAAAATTGTAAGGGAAAAAAACCTATTGATTTCATAACCATTTGCTGACTGATTTGTCCTCTTTCTTTCTATAACTGGGAACAGATTCCTACTGTTTTACAATTGCAGCAACACAATAGCATTTTTTCAGGTTCTTCGCTATCCAAAGGTTGATTGGCTTTTCAAGCTGTGCCCAGTCATTGATCCCAGCTCTGGAACATGTCAGTAAATATAAATTTCTGGTCAAAACATTTCTCTTGACTTATTCACTTTAAGGAAAATTAAACACTATGTTCTAAAGAAGTATACTCTGAATGTGATCAGACTTTGCAAGAGATAGAAAAGAAAAAAAGAAAAGAAAGCAAGAAAAAGCAGGAAGACCTAAATCTTTCCATTTTAGGAAGCTGCAACAACTTTCCTACTATAACAGCTCTGTGCAACAAGCTATAGCAATCCTCTTCTCTAATAAGGACGGCATATTTGGGAAACTGTAAAAGTGGACATGCTCCCTCTGAACACTAATGATTGTTCAGATAATAGTTGAAAAATGAGCTTGACTGAACACTATGTGGGAGCAGAACTAGTCCCGGGAATACCAGTCATATAATAGTTTGTTCCAAAGTTCCTTCTACCTAACAGTGTTGTGAAAAGCAGCGTTTGAACTGCTTTGGGGGTGAACGGAGACAGCCTTTCCAGTGCTATTGCCGGCAAATCTGAGTCACACTTTTAACTGAGAGGAGCACACTAAAAGTGGTGCCCATGCTCAAGCCCATTCCTAAACAGGGCAGCATTTCCTTTTTTCTTTCCTCCCTCAATAAGACGGAGGCCTCTTTCAATGACAAGCTTGTTTAGCACAGATTTAGCACAGTAATTAAACACTTTTGTTGTGGAAGTACCTAATCAAAAGATTAATGAGGATAATTTGCTATGTTCTTTTGGTGCCTTCTTCCACAGGAGAGGTTTTTAAAACCTTAAAATCTTTCCCTCTTAGACATGATGGTCCTGAGCTGCTAGCACAAGATAAATGAACCATACTCAGTTCAGCAGTACATTCATTCGAGTGCACTTCTGTGCTATACGAGTCATCTAACTCTAATAAAAGATGTTCTGATTCCTCCACTAATGGCTTGCACACACCTTTGGATATGCCGGCTTCACAGTCTGACGTGTATTTTCAAGTCATTGAAAAGCGAAGCTCGGCACATCATGTATTTAACTCAGAGTGTTCAGTATAAACATCAGAGGGCCAGTGCCAAGAGGCATGTCCTGAGGCACTGCTGAGCCCAGAGGAGCAAGGCCACAGCACCCGTCGCCTGGATGGTTCAAAGGACCTCCTGTCTCCTAGACAAGATTGTCAGCTGCACTGAAAAGCGTTCTTACAGAACAGGGAAGAAAAGCAACTTTTTGTCACACATTTTATTACTTTTGAAATCAAATCCTATACTGTCCTTCTTTTTTTGTTGTTCTCTTTTTATCTATACGGCCAAAGAACTTTATACCTTATCACTGTATAAAGTATAAATAAGTTTGATTTATCAGCTCTGTCATTTTCTCAAATCCAAGATGCGTATTTGTGTGCTGGTCAGTTCCTTTTTCTATATCCCTAGTTCATTTATGGTGTTCATTCATCCAGATTAAGATCCTACTACATTTATTATATGTAATAATCCACAGAAATTTAATTCTCTGCTGAAGTTACCATTCTACTAGAACTACATCCAGGTTTATTAGCTAAAGGCTGGTAGATATCCCAAAGGAGTCCTATCTTAAGGTTCTTTCACCCTCTGCCTTCTAAAGGAAGCTACCTCCTCCAAATTTCTTAGCTCCCTGTCTAAGCCCAAAATATTTGTCATGTATTCAGGATGAGAATCCCTCAGAGGTTCTCACTGCCACTCCAGAATCACAAGATTGGAAGGAATCTTTCCTAATAGAGGATCAAACACAAGACTTGTACACTCATTCACAAAATCAAAAGCGCACAGTTCTAAACACACCAGGAGGACCTCCTTTACTGCCCATAGAGATACTTAGGAGCTTCTCAAAACAGAGAACTCAATACACAGCAATTGAGCAATATAAATGCAGGGTAAATATATCTGAAATCCTGTCTGCAGGTCTCAGTTTCACAACCCTTTTAACTTCAATGATGTTGCATAAGTGTAATGCAAGGCAGAATGTAGTATTCCACAACGAACAGCCAAGAGCCAAGAAATGCCTTCTGATCCATGAGCTTTGACAGTTTTTGCTAGCCTCCAAGATCATCAAAGGCACTGTGTGATGAGCTTCATAATTGTCTTATTATAATGCTTTTAAGGGTGGGATTCACTGTAATTATTTTAGGAAATGCTGTTTCTGATAACAGCATCTAAAGAGATCTCTATCATAAAATTTCTGACTATGAAATTATTCTAGGAACTCATGAAGCTTCAATATGACCTTTCCCCATGTATAGAATAAGTAAGATAAAGTCACGGTATAACTCCCTAGAAACCAAAGACACAGACAGGCAAAATTTGGCCCAGTATGCCATAATGCCTGGAAGGGACATACAAGTTTTCCACTTTTCTACATTAAGGATGAATCATTTTTCTTTGTTTTAGCAGTAATGGTAAAACAAAGAATAGACACGGTGTATGCCAAAGGCTAGCGGGGAAGGGAAGGCAGACTTGAATCATTTTGAATTGTTGAAGAGATTAGTTTAATCTGAAAAAAATATATTTCAACAATCTGCAAATGAATGAGCCATAGAGGAGGAAAAGCCATGCTTTTTGTATTAAATCAGTCCATTCATTTAACATTTGGATGTGTTGATAGCTGAATTACCATCTGCCATATAACCAGATGTTTTCCATCCATGTTTTAATGAATCTTATTTTTCTAATCAACTTTGTACAGAGTAAAAATCTGCTTTTAAGAAGCACTGCATTCTTCTTACACTGTACTACTTTGACCTGACAAAATTACAGGTTAGCTTTATCAAATTATCATGTTTATGTCACTGAGCTTCCTTTTATGGTTTGAAATGCACCTTACTTATCCAAGGATTTTCACTCATCCTTTTAAGAATGATGTAGCAACACTGTAGGCTTTCCTAAAGCAAGACTGTGGAAACCCATGTGCAATTTGAGTAAGAGCATGCAGATAGTGAAATAATTACCTCCTGCTATTACCCATGGGCTCTCAAGTAATTACCTGTTTCCATTACCATTTTATTTGATTCACTAATTACCTTCAGAAATGCTGGTTGGATGTCCACCACCTGAAAGGATTACATTCAAATTATCCAGCAAAGATCTCTCTAAAGCTGTCAGCATGAAATTATAATGTGATGTGATGTATATGAATAGTAAAGCAATACAAACTTGCATGAAGTCCTTTAATTTTCTTCTTTTATTTTCTTCTAATCACAAAAAAAGTGGCATAGATTTACTGACAGAGGAGAAAACTTAGTTTCTTACATGGGTGCTGATCATGCAAGCGAGCTACTGCGAAGGGATATTGATGACTTCTGGTCCAGTTCATCCCAATAAGGGCTGTAAAATAGTTCATTAAAGGACCAGCCTCTGTTATGTCAATATTTGAGGAATTCTATTTTATTACATATTGTATTTACTGTATTATGTGCTATAATATCATTGACTGTTTTAATATCATTGATATGAGCAAATTAAATCTCTTATTCCACAAAATTGTGTATTTTGCATAAGTATTTTTGGTTAATTAATGTTTAATTTCTGTATATGCAGGTATACAATGCACTATTAAAAGGTCTATGTTAGTAATTCAAATAATCAAAAATATTTTGTAATGCATTAGATTTCTCTTTAGATTTAGTCACATACTTAATTAATCTCCTATGTTATAGGAATAAAGTGTCTCCTCATTAATAGGTACTAGAAAAGAGTGGGTTTTTTTAATCCTTTCAAGAAGAGAACTCACCAGAGCTTTTCAACAGAGAATTATTTGGAATAAGCAGACTCAATTAAGTTTCTCTGGTCTTTTGATCTTGTCATAGCTATGTATCTGCCTGTACTTCTGTCCCTTTTTATTGACAATGAGTGGATTCTCCTAATGTTTAGCACCAGGCACTTATTTATATACCAAATATATATATATATATGAGAATTTTTTACATTTTTTCCTAGGCCTCAAATTTCTCACCTGACAGATACCGGGAGTGTTGACCATTTCCAACAAAAGTTGTGCATTTTTTTTTCTCAATCAGTTCTTCATTTGCAAAAAGGACTTTTGAGTGGGCAAAGATATTGACTGACCAAGGCTGATTTTACTGAATAGCATTGGCCTATGACCACAAACAAACACAGAACCAACAGAAATTCCTAAAAAGTAAAAATAATTGATTACAAAGTTCCCCAAATTACTATTTAAAACTCTACCTAAAAGGGATCTGAAGATAAGGAAGAAAAGACAAAGGAATGAAATAGCGTAAGTCACTTCTAAGTTATGCAAAAGAACTGAATTCACTGAATTGGAATTCCTAATTTAGATCATGGTTTTGTATTTGGGATTGCTATCTCCCTGCAAGCTGAATGCCTTATATGCAAACTATACTATATATCAGAATACACTTCCAACTCTCTTAAATAATTCATTGCTAATTGGGACAGAAAAAAAAAAGAGTGAATTACATTATAGACCAGTGGTTATGTCATCATTTGGTGAAGAAGGGATCAAGATTACAATAATATTTGGCAATGAATAAATATTTATTCCAAACAAAATTTTTAATACTAGCTAGTGAATTAGAGACCTACTGGCTCATTTGTCCATTCAATCACCAAAATGAAAAAAATATTAAGAGAGCTCTTTGACAAATATCCTCCTGTGAATGGGATATTTGTTTAGAAAAGTTGAAGAAAAAGAGAAAAAAAAGAAATAAACATTTAGATCAGCAAGATGCCTACAAGTCTCCTCAATCTCACACATTAGTCTTACACTAAGCTATCCCAGACTGTCTCGATTTACAGGACTGAACCTTCTGTGGGCAAGGACCATTATAACTTTGCTGAGATCCATCCTGACTTTGCTTACAGCTTGCCCCACTGGACTGCTTTTAGTACTGGTGGCCTTTTTGTGCTTCTAAAATTTAGTTATTCTTTAGTCACCTTTTTAGTCATTGGAGGAGTCATAACTCCCTTTTGAGGTATGCATCAATAAATCTTATTCTCTGGTGTACTACACACCTGTCTTAAGGTGATTTAACTCACCTGTTGAAATTATCTGATTGACTGTAGTGATAAGTAAGTAAGTTCATAACACTTTACTCATTTTTTAGACAAAAAATAAATAAGTGAAATGAACTCTACCAATCTTGGTTACATAAAGAGTGTTCTCGCTCTGTAAGGGAAATATTATTATGTCTCATATTGCTCAACAACTTTTTCTCTGAAATATGATGCACAAAAGATGGTGGGGTTTACCATAAACAGTGTTCAAGTTCTTGACTACGCAAACAGGAGTGGTCTCAGTGGATTATACCTATGCAGATAGGCTAGATCTGATTAGATCCACCATGACGACATGATGAAGTCACCTGAGTAAAATAAGCTCATTCTGCACAAATTGTTTTATCCCCCGATCTGCAAAAAGATCATACCTACAATCCAAATGCACAAGTACTGATTACTGGAACTGTCATCTATGCTGACAAGATGAAGATGTTTCTGTGACATACGCACATTTTTAATATTGGGTTAGATCACTCTGGAACAGTTCTTATTCTTTTGAAATCAGTGATAGTGTTTGTTATCTTTCACTTGAAATGGCCTAGTACTTCACTCCTTGCAAACATCTTTTTTTTTTTTTTTTAAGAATTTTATGAGCCAGTGATTTCCTTACAATAGTCTTTACCTCTAAGCATGACTTGAAAATTATATTGAAAAGCAATATAAACAACATTATGCCTGAAGAGATTTTCTTTACGTGAAAAGAATTGATCTTAACTATTTTAAGAGGTTCCAGGGAGGATATAAAATGGTTAAGGCAGCAGTTTACTGTATATTAAAGTAAAATACAATGTCTGTGATAAAGGATTATCAAGAACGTAGTTTTACTGAGTTTTCCTCAGTGATATGATGATTGTGCCCTTTTGATTTCCTTGACTGTAAGCTGTCCCCGCTTACAAGTATGCTTACGTGTACAACAAGGACTTGGCATCACAGCCACAGGATGATTCTTGATCCAAAAAGTCATTCAAAGGAGAGCAGACAAAAACCAACCAACAAACAAACAAAACAAACAAAAAAATCAATAAAATTTCAGATGAGACCACAGTCTTGCTGCTATCCTCATGTAGTAATCCATTTTATCTCTATTTTTATTTCTCTGTCCCCTTTTTGTTTTCTTCCTGGAAGAGTTACCTAGGATAAAACTTTAGGAAGTGACTTGAGACACCTGATTTCAGGAAAAGATTTTCAAGGCCCCAGGCTAGGTAGAAGAGTCACATTCACTGTGGAGAAAAAATCAGGATGACTCAGCCAGATGTTTTCCAGAGGCAAAAGAATAAAGTCTGTGTCCAATAATGGCAATTATGCTGTATGCTTTGCTTCTGGTCTTCTAGAACAGGAAATACCATTTAGAGATAGAAGCTGCCATTTCCAACCTTTCAATGTTTTTCTTTCTTGGCTTTGTAGCGTTGCTTCTGCTTTGCTCTTTAGCATTTCGAAAAAACATAGAAGATATTTAATGAATAATCTCTGAAATATAAAACCAAATGTCACATCTTCTGCTTTTTGAAGGCAAGAAGGTACTACACACAAGCCCAAAGAAAGCATAATAGCTTCTTCTGACAGCAAATTAAAATTCCTGATGCTGATGAACTTGTGAATTCTTCAGGCATGATCTCAAGCAGTGAAGTCAAAAAAAGCGCTATCTTCTTGTCCACATATTGTACTAAAGATGTCAAAATAAGAGACCTATATTGGATGATTGGGCATGACTGTGCTGAACAGTATTCTTTTCAAAAAGGACTCCAAAGCATGATACATGTAGTGTTAAAATCAAACTGTACATCAGCAACATTTCAGGCAAAAGAAAACTTAAAACACTAGAGGAGCATTTTCATCAGGCATTTTAACCCCAGCCTAAATTTCTATGAACCACAGGTCATCTTTGAAGGACTTGAACATTAGTAGGTATTAGTGTCATATTTCTAAAGCAATCAAAGATAGAGCAATTCCTGTTGCATTAGGAAAAAAAAATACTCTCTGGAGAAACATAAGTAAGTAGGAAATGGTATTGTTTACCACTAGGTAAAAAATTAAATCTTTGATAATAATGTATTTCAGTCCATTTCCTTAAAAGAGCAGGACTGTTTAGTACAGTCACATTTTTAAAGTGAACCCTGATTCCAGCATCACTACTCTGAGCTGAGATAGGAGCATAACTGTGTCTGTTTTAACACACTATGATATCATTCACACTTCTCAATCCTTAATTCATTTTATTCCAGTGAAAATAATTTCATTACAAATGCAGTACTTTTCAAGTAGAAAAGAAATCTACATTTAAGAAATCCTTTAATCTTCCACCTGTTGGTCTAGCAGCTTTCCCCTATTGGCAGTTTCTTCCAGTGTAGGAATTTATTATTTGATTCCCCCTGGGTTACATCTATATACTGTCAAGTGAATAGTTCCACCTTTAGCAGGATATCATTTGGCAAAGCAGGATATCATTTGACAAGCTCATATTATGCAGATCTGACAAAATGTTCAGAATTCTCCCTTCTAATCACAAAATCCATGAATAAGCATCATGTACCTTCCCGAGGATCACATGCCCTCTCCCAGCATTGCTGTTCCATGAGATCTCACGCAGGACGCCTCACATGTCATCCCTGGGAAACAGCCATCTCCGTGTCTGCAGTGGGGCCTGGGGAGCACCTGGGAGCCTGCGCTGGAGGAGGGAACCAGCGTGCACACTGCACTGTTTCCTTTCTGCCCTTCTGCTTTATCAACATTATTCGTTTCTAAAGCTCCTAGTTATCAGCTGTACTTTAGCATACAAAGTGAGAGTTTTAGTGGCCTGTTGTCTGTACAGGAGCAGCTATGGATCACAGAAATCAGAATGTGCCATTCTGTAAGCAAAACACGAGAGACATTTATTAAAATGTGGAAGAAACAGCTGAGAGATCCTGTTAAGTGAGCAAATGAGAATGATTTATCCTTGGATTTTTCTTTGGAAGCAAAGGAGTTAAAAAAAAATGAGTGAGAAGTAGTACTTGGAGCTTCTCAGATAGTTCAGTCCCTACTTGTTTTGCATTCCTGCACATCTGCTGCTGTTTAAAATCTAAGTAAAGCCCTGCACCAAATCTGAATGAGAAAAAAACAAAGATTCAAAAGAGTGCCTTCATGCAACTGTCCTGCATTTTATCAGTATTCTCTCTATGCATAAATCTCATTAATATTTATCAGTCAAGCAAAAATCTAGGACTTCATTTTCTATTTTCTGATGAAAATCTCGAGTCCTTTAATATAAATTGATGCTGATAGTTCATTTCCTTTGTAGCAAGTTTTCCCATATTTTGCTGTATTTGACAGTCTGAAGTAAAGTGAATGATTAGTTGTAAATAATATTCCATCACTGGTAATATAGACTAATAATACTGGAAATAACTTTCTGCAGAAGCAAGTAAAGATACAGACAGCACTAGCTGATTGTTTGATATGCTCTGCTGATTTTGGTATAACTCCATAAATATTCAAGGCACCTATACACAAGCTGATAGAATGATTTTAAAAAAAACTGAAGTCAAACTTTGGTGGATATTTAGAGGTCTAAGTGTGTTTTTGCAGTCTCAAAACACAAAACTGTCCTGGTAGGCCTTTGAAAGCAATAAATGGGTGAATTTCCACTCAGAAAGATTTCTTCATTCAGGTTCTTTCCAGAATAGTCAGTATATTAACAATGTTGACAATGTCAATCCCAGTTTCACATCTAAGCATATTTTTTCTGCATGGGTCACATTGAATGCATCACAAAATCCATCAGACGTGATGAATTTCACTCATAGAGATGTCTGGAGTTTGTCACTAGTAGTAAAGGAGGGAAGAATATCACCCAAGGTCAATACACTGCTTAGTCTGAGGCTGTTCAGATCTCTACAAGCAACCCATAGCACCAAGGCTATAGACTAGACTAAGAGGGGAGAGCTGTTTTTTTGCATTGAAGGAAGCTTCAATGTAGCAGTGTTAAAATAAATCGTATATTGTGTTCATTATTAGACATTATAGTTTTATCTGAGAAAAGTAATCAATTTATTTAAGAAAGAATAACCACGTATCTTTGTGTTTTCACCCCTTTTATATAATTAAAAGCAACGAAAGCTCTCTTACTCCAAAGCTAGGAAGCAGATATTGTTATTGAATGCATCATAAATATTGGTATCACTATAGTTTAGTGCAGCAAGCTATCAGGAGATCGGCAGGTAACTCTTAGATGTGAAGAAAGGAGGGAAAATGTATTTATAATAATTTGAACAACTTGCATGATCATTTCAATGTTTAGTAGCTACTGGGACAGGATTACAGATAATATGCTCCGAAAGGTCTCATTTTGTTTCCAGTAGAGTTCATTCAATCATATTTGAATTTACACCTAGAATGGCGTGGTAATTAAATCTTTGGTTTTTTCAGCCAGGTTATGAAGTATAAATTTCAGCTTTGTTTCAGACATATGCTGAAGGTCATTTCCACTGAATACAGTTATAAAAGGGCCACTGGCAGAATGAGGGTCTAAAATCTTGAAAGTTGCATAAATTATTTCAGGCAATCTCTGGAGGACACAACTAATATTTCCTTTATTTCCCAGGACCTGAAATGTGTGTGAAATGTATCATTACTTTGCTTTACTAAAATAAGTCTGACAATTTGTATTAATTTGTTTTGGTTGTTTTATGATGTGAAGAAAAGTTCTTTTCCACTAAACATTACAAATAAAAACAAACAATCTTTGTTCTCTGTGGTCCTAAACTATAGGTGAGAGGTCTTTGGATCAAGTTCCTTATTTTTCTAAAATTAACAAAGAAAGATTTGATAATTTCATTTACTAGGCACATGGAAAGTAAATGTCGCTCATTGTGTCATATATTAAAACAGCCTAACTGTCAAAGCTGTAGAATGTGAACTCTGTTTGATCCTCACATAATACTAAAAGTGCTTTTTATTGGCTTTATCTAAGACAGCATCTTAGTCTTACATATATTAAAGGAAATATCAATCATGAATGCAGTAGAAGCTATATATGAAAGAAAAAACTGCACTTTTATTTCCCATTCCCTAGGGAGGGGGAAAAAGGATATTTTTGCTAGAAATGTGTTCAGGAAGCTAGTAACACTCCTTAGATGATATCAATTGGCTAATATTTAGTTTCAAATAACTAGTTCTTTGCATTCGATTTAGGTAATATTTGAAAAGTTAATCCCTAAAAGAGACATTTCTAACAACCGAATTATAAATTAATTCTAGTAAAATATCATTTTGACTTCAAGAGTCTTTAATGTAATTGCTCATTCCAATTTACAATTACATCAACCTTAACTTTCCCCTCAATTTTCACATCAAAGCCATAGAAATAAAGTGTATGCATTCTACTTTCACAAAATTCAGGCAGAAAAGCAACTGCTAATATACAGAATACAGGCTTTAAGGCAGTCAGTCAACATAGGTACTTTTTATCCAACAGGATATCCATCACACCTGGAATGACCTTTTTCTGTCATAATGGAAAAGGTTCATCCCATTTTATTTTAGACACTTAATCTATGTGACTCAGGTAGAAGCAAAGTTGATCAACATTTATAGAGACTATGAGCAATGGGAACAGACTGCTGGCTTGGGGACATTCTATGTCTTAAATGTGTTGCCTACATAGGGAAACAAGAATGACTGAGCTGCATATGAAAATTATGATAATCTAAATTTAATCTAAAAATTAGATTACATAGTCAGCAATACATAGGAAAAATAGGAAAGGAACTATTGAAGTCATCAATTTAAATGTATTTCAATGCAAATCAGGCATTTTAGTCTGACTATATTTGACAGATAACATTAACATGGTTTCCAGGTTCTACTTTTGGCAGCAGACACAGTTGTTCCAAGAGGTGCCTATAAGAGAACTCTGTGAGAAAAAATGTACTCTGTTGTATTTGGTTGGTCGTCTGTCTCCAAAAAAATACTCATGTCTACTTATCAGAGATTATCATCAGAGTCAAAACACTTTTCTTTCTTTAACCGAAGCTAATATATATATATATATATATTTTCTTAATTATAATCATCACTAGTTTTTTTCTTTTGAAAAGTATAGTGAAAATGAAGGGAAAAGATAACGAAAAGCAGCAGCAACTGCGTGAATCTTGAAATCAAGCCTGGATGACTTGGTAAGCTCAAGCTCCTTCACGGATCATTGGGGTTTGATGACCGAATCCCTGCATAAAGCTTTATGACCTGAAGAATAAGCAGGCCAGACACTGCAGAAGTTCTCCTGTGTGTCAAGGATAAACAGATGTGTAGAGTTAAAAAACAAAACAAAACTGCTTTCTTGTCCCACCCAGCCACAGAGAGTGCTTGGTGTGATTCAAGCAGTCCTTTATGCTGGCGAGGACTTGCGGAAGTAATGTTTTCTTTAGGATTGCCTCCAGCTACAGAGGATGGAACTATTCAGAGGGATCTATTCCTTACATTTTTATTTCCCTCATTTTCTTTCTTTTTTTTTTTTTTTCTCTTTTTTTGGCTTATTTAGTTTGAAAATTAGCAAAGAGAACAAAGACAAAAAGGTATATGCCATTACATATTTACAATAGAAACTTCTCTATGATGAAAAGTACATATATTCTTATATTACAGAAAACAGCAATATCCATGTGTGTCCATGTGTTTTAAAAAAAATCTATTTAATAAAGATAGAACAGTTACTTTTTTGTTTTAACCTCAATGGAAACATTAACCCTTATTAGAAAAATAAGATCAAATTATTTTCATATCTTACAGAAGCACCCAAAGTACCTTTAACTCCCACAAATTTCTGCATAAAGTTGTAACACAAAACGGATGTAGCAAGGATCATGCAAAATGTGGAACACATCCAAAGAAAGTTCAATAGTTCCTTCCAAAATGAGTAAGAACTTATTGAGATTTACTCTTCATTTACAGTACCGAAGATTCCACAACAAAAACTCACATTACCTCTTACGACTTTAGTATGTGTTGCACAGATACAAAGAAATTAAGAAATATGTTCTCTATAAAAGATATTCTGTTTTCCCAACTCTTCATTTTAAATGCTCTGAACTAGATGATAGCATGAAATAATATTTTATGTGTAAATCTGGAAATAGTGTTTTCTAGAAATACAAAAAGAAAAGACATCTTAAGTTTGTACTTGTTATTATTACTATTTTGTAAATTCCAAATCTCGTGTAATTCTCAGAGAAGCTAGCCTATTTCTTGGAAAGAAATACTAACAGAAGAGTTTTTTGTCTAACTTGGGCAGAGTTATTAATATGACCCATAGTACAGCACTACAGATGGAAAAGCTATCAAATGGTCTGGGAAAGTTTTTCTTCAAATATGGCTTCACAGATGTTCAATCACTTGGTATTTCCAAGCAGAATAAATATGATGCCTATAGTATATATTCCCATTGGCCCTCTATGACCCAGGTTATCTTTTCCCTTAAAGAATACAAAAAGTGGTGATGCACCATTATTTTCCTTTTACTTTACTATGAAATTTAATAAAATAATAGCAAAAACTTTTACTACTGTATAACTAATAGCAATATTTAGAGTAAGTCTCTAGTGGCGTGAAGTCACAGTTGAAAACTGGTTATGGAAAGTTTTCTTGTTTTTTACTCCTACAAGCTGCAATTTGGAAAGTCTATTAGTAATTCAAAGAGAAGGTACATCTCCTGCTTGGAGAAAACTATGAAATAAAAGGTGTTTTCATACTGATGAATACTCAAAAACTTCTTCAAATTTGTATAAATTTGATTTGTTATCTACTGTGCATCCGTCAAAGTACATTTTATTTTAAACTACTGTAATGGAATGACATCATTAATAACATCATTTCGAGATGGTTCTTGTTTGTTATCTTCTAGCGACTAATCAGCTAGTCCTTGCTAAAAATTCATTAAATGATATCTGAGATACAAAGCTTTTTTTTCCCTCATATTTACAGTATGAAAGAAGCATCATTCTTAAGTTTTTCTGTGGTAGCTGCTGGTTCTTGACAAGGGAAGTACTTGTAGATGAGGTGCTCAGGGACATAGTTTAACAGATACGGTGTTGAGGGGTTTACGGTTGAACTTGATCTCAAACGTCTTTTTCTATCATAATGATTCTATGGTTCTATAATTCTTTAAGGACTTGCCTACACATGGTGTTATTCAAGGATAGTTATTCTGTAATAGCTCTTCTTTAATACCTCTACAACTCTTAAAGCAGAGGAAGAACGTCTTACCGTGTCCATGTGTTTTTCACAGTGGGACGAAAGGTGAGCAACAGTTCTTTCAGGATCACACTCTACCTTATCTTGAATTAATTTCATTTTTGTTTTTATTTTGTTTTGTTTTTTACTTACAAAAACATATAGAAAAGTCTCTCCTTTCTCTGTCTATTATGAGAATATCCATCTATACCTTGTAAGTACCTGAAGGAACCCTAGAGTTCAGTATGATGTAGTTTACTCATTTACAATCTAAAAAGTCTAGTCCACTGTCCTTCCATAAAGAATTTATGGAAAAAATTATGTTAGTGAAATGTGTAGTATAAAGTACTTCGGTTCTTTTTCCATATATTTGCTCGCTTTCCATAGAGAGTCTCTCAGGCCTGTTGTGCCCTGTGAACGAGACTAAAAGTCCAAGGGTGACCACCATATTTCCATTAAGTTTGGTGGATTCAAGATTTAAGAATCCTACATCCTAAGATGTAGATCAATCTGACTTGTGGAGAAAAATAAGGTAAATAAATAAGAGCTTTAGCTGTTGTAAATCTGCAGAGTTTGGAAAATAACAAACCTACTTAACAATAGCTGAAGAGTTAGTTTAGAAGTAAAAAAAAGAAAATGAATAAAATCTTACAGGAAATGTTCTGAAACCATAAATTAATTTGAATAAAATCCAAGGAAGGGTTAGGATTTTTGTTTGGTTGTTTTTTTGTGGTATATTTTTATTTATTTATTTTGCAGAAATACACTGTTTATCCTACTGTTCTTTACTTCATAAACTTTTATCTTTCCTGAGAATTATAGTTTATTTGTATTGTCAAAGTCAGTGTCATATAACAACAACATTTGTTTTCCAATTAAAATCACTCAAGCAAAATTGAGAAAACAAAATAAACCTATACTGCAGAGCGAACATGAATATGTCATAGGACACACCTATCATTAATTAAAGATGGAAATAAGCATGCACAGAAATTTACCAGTTGTTTCACGATATTTAAACTACTGGAATTTTATAGAATATATTCTGCAATGCCTAGCCCCAGAAGTCCAGAAAAGCAGACTGATGTCATTAGTTTGACTCGAAGGCTATTAATTGAGACCATCACTTGCCTACACAACCATAAGTTCTTGCCTGTGTGGCATGACAGCACTGTCCTTACAACTTCAGTTCTCTCAAATAAAACCTGTATTTATGTCTTGTCTTAATACAGAAAGTCCTACCTTTATGTCATTGTTCATAGAGGACATAGAGGACTTGCACAGTGAGTTTTCTAAAATGAAGAGAAAAAGCAAAAATGAGGAGAAAACTAGAAGGATACAGTGAGAGAGAAACATGGATTTGAATACTTTGCATTATTGATTTCTTAAATTGTTAGAAGCATCATATGTTTTGTTTCCTTTTTGTTCTGTGACCCAGTGAACTATGAAAAAAGGTGACAACACTAACAGCTTCCCATTGCCACTTTCAGTGCACTTCCAAAGTAAAATTGTTTTCCAGTGAAATTTCTTTTAATTCACTGTCAGTGAAATATTTCCACAGAAGCTTACCAGTTTGAATGAAACTTCAGTGGTCAAAGTTAGTGAGAAATTGTATTTACATCATTCTAGGACCTAAGCACTCATCAGTAATACAGAAGTCATGAGTTCAGGTCTTATTCAGCTTGGTTTGGACCATGAATTCGAAAGATGATAAATCACATTGTAAGCAATTGCCCCAAATTATAATTTCCAGGCTATTCTGGGTTAACTCTCAATTTCAGACTAGTGGAGGTGACAGGAATGGGAAAGAATTTTTTCTTTTTCACAACCTCGAAAGTCTGGGGATATTTCATTGCAAGGGAAAGAAATCATCATCATTTTCCTGAATCCTAGTGATATTTGTGTTAATTATGTGTGAAGCCATATGAACTGAATGATAAGGATAAAAAGGAATTTACTGTAGGTATCTGGACAGTGCCTCTCTTTTACCCATAGATTGAATATAGCAGGGGTCCAACAGGAAAAAAATCACATAGGATGATGCAGACATCTGTTCTTTATATGTGCCCTAGTCTCCGTAGGGGAAATAACCCTCCATTTCCTGTACATATTACAGACACTTGCTAGACAATAAAAGAATGTGAAGTGCCATCCTGGGTTGTGGAAGACATTTATTCTAGCAGTGAGAGGCTTGTTTGCTCCACTTCCTTCTGCTTTTCATGAGTTCCCTTGCTGACATCTCCTTCCTTCATTTCTTCCCCTGTTCTAACACTCATCTAATTTTTTCCTTCAGTCCCTCATCTCCCTCAAAATATGACTTCTAATCTTCACTACTGTTGTTTCTTTGATAGCAATGATATCCTGAAGGAAATACCCTAAAACATTTTAAGGCTTCACTCCAGAAAGTGTGTGAACTGCCGTTTTTCAAAATGTAATCAGTTCATATTTAAGCAACTTTCAAGATACGGCAAAAAGCATGGCAGAAGGTTAGCCATGTTCGCCTCCCTCCTCTCCACATTCAAATTGCTTTTCATTTGCATATTAAGGTGGTAGAAATTCACGTGAAAACAGATGTGAGAACATCTTTATGTTGACAATACAAAATATTCTCAGAAAGGGCAGATTTATTTGAGTAGGGAATGCTAAAGATATTCAACAGCAATACAAAGTTTGCACCACATACTGACTTTTTTTTTTAGAGTTTTAAACATCACAGAACCACTTCTCTTAGTGGAAAGTTTTGGACAGTAATAACTACCAGCATAGTTAACAGGCACCAATACATCTTAAATCAAAGCCAAACACGAGCACAAGGCACAGCAGTCCATTCCCTTTAGCGGGATGAGTTCTGACTGCACATTTTAGCAGAGCCATTTAGACATGCAACATCAAATCAAGGCATGTGCAGCATCTCCCTGAAAATAATCAGGAAAAAAAAATAAGAACAATAAGACAGATATGACTTTGCCATTAGGGCTGGAAGAATATCTTCTTAAACACAACTCAGAGAGACTAAATCCAAACGAAGGCAGAATATCACATGAAAATAATGAATGCTTCACATAATGATATTCAGATAAAACAGTGATCTCTGCTATTGCGCTTGAGAAGAAAATAGCATATGAGGTACAGAAGGCATGATAAAACAGGATGCTATAAATTGTATGGAGCCAATATAACAACATATTACTCCCCGAAAAAAATCATTATAATATGAGTGCAAGTTGGAAGAGCAGTTTTCCTGAATTATTAATTTTGATTAAAGTATTTCATCTATCTACAGTGTATACCTGTTGCTTACCAGGTCCGGGGTTATTACCAAGGGGTCATTCTTTACCTAGTCAGATACACTACAGCAAGCAAAGATAAAAAAATATAACCAGATGATTCATCCTCTGTCCTAGAGTAAAGGAAAGATATATTCTGTGTTGAACCCACAGGTTGAAGCTATTTGTCAGTTTGAAAAATTTTATGACCGAAAATGTTAGATGGGAGTCAAATGACCCAGCTGCTTTTAACAACATTGGGTATGAAATAACTGTATTGTGTAACCAAGCCAAAAGCATATTAGGAGACTGAAACATACAGCTGTGCTCAGCATTCTTATAAAAATAGCTGGACGGTATCATGCATGCCAAAAAAATATTAATCTTCAGATCATATGTGAAGCCCAGATGAAAAGAGATACTACTGTGATTCTATGGACACATTCTACAGTAGCTGATATTGGCTTTGTGTAACTGTTTGCTACTTCATAAGAAACAAGTCAATGGAGACCAGTGCTAGAGAATCAGTATTAAGTTCTTTGGAGTCTTTTATTGCCTTTCCCAACCATAAGTAAAAGGTTTGAATTTACCATGATTATATTAAAAATTATGATTATATTCAAATTATCATGATTATGTTCAGTCTCCTAAACACCTTTTACTGTGTGCAACGTCTGATCCAGAAATAACACTGGTTTTCTTGGAGCTAGGGGCTATAATCTGCATATCGGGTCATTTCGCCCTTCATATTGTCCTTGGGGTACCAACAATATTCCCTGATCTTTTTCACCCAACCATTAACCTCATTTGGATAATCTTGTACAAGATTATCCAGAGGTTCAAACACGAGGAGATTAGTGCTCCTTCACGAGTTACCTCTTGACAGCTGGCGGCTGCTGAGCACACATGGACACTGCAGATGAGCTGTCTTAAAGACACCTCACACAGTAATTTGCTCATACTAGTAAGTGGATCCTTAGACTATTCAGGAGTTAAACATTATTTCATATAAAGGCACTGGCCTTTATTTGGCACTAGCACAGCACTTTGGCAAGCGGAAGTAGTAAGTAATCTATATCTAATTGAGAATCAGGCTCTTCTTCTTAATAATAGATGTAATGGCATCATGCGGCTGTTAACATTTGCTAACTATGTGACCTTGTTAGTATAATTATTGGCCTTTCTTACCCCATTGCTTTTGAGGTGCCTTATATCCTTTTGCTCATTATACATTGCCTGCAATTAGTCTGTAAGTGGTTTACACCAAAGAGTCTCTTGTGTCATTTTATTTGCTGTGTAACACCTATTGAGATGGATTTTTTCTTCCTTTGGCAAAGTTATCCAAGTCACTGTATAAATATTTGAAAATAAATATGGTGTTCTCTGGGTTTCATTTTTCTGGACTATTGCAACAGTTATCCAGGATGTCATCTTGACTTATGTAGAAAAAAAAATCAACAAATCTTTTGGGTTTTATGAACTACTTATATGGTACCTAAATCATCTTGGTAGATCTGCTTGTGATGAAGGATGTGTTTTTTGATTGACTGTTCTCAGCTGATTGACTTTCCTTCAATCTGTTTTTTTTTTTTTTAGAGCTTTTCTACAATGATAATAAGCCTGTGATATCCAAACCTCAGAGGATATATTTTGTTTATGCATATTCATAGATGATTAAAGGAAATTTTAGTTGTTTATTTTGCCCATCTGAATTGTAATGTTATCCATGTTGATTCCTGTCTTAGAAAATGCTGCTTAAAACTCATGTGAAAAAAAGGGCAGGAATTCCCTTTAGAATTGTTCATGGTTAATCTTATTTTGAAATAAATCTTATGCACAAAAGGCTAGTTTTATTTGATGCCATAAGAATAAAGATTCATACTTGCTATTATTTTCCTGAAATGATTTTGTAATGCAAATTGAGCAGCTTTAGTATTCAATTACTTTTGTGCTAATATAAATGGTAGGATTAACATTGCCATACTATAGCTTCAGCAGTTGGTATTATAAAAATTCAGCCAATTTCAACAGCTGCAGCTAAATGGTGTTCTGTGGTTCAAATACTGAAATTGAGGTACTGGTAATAGAAATCCTTCTTTTGGACACAATTGAGATAATTAGAATACAGCATAATTTCTCAGCCACTGTCATGAATAAACAATAAAAGAAAAAATAGAATAAACATAGAGCTGATCTAAGTCTTTGTAATGTCTTGTTCTCATTGCATTGCTGGATGAAGGAGGAATGCCAACAGGCAAAGACATCACCGGGTAGAGCTGTAGGTGCTTGAGCTACTCCATCCTTGTGGCATGATGAGGGAAGGTCTGGTGGAAGAGAAATCTACCCATGCTCAATGCCATCCTGAACATGTCCCTCCAGTATTCTCATTATAAACTGCTTTAGCACCATATAAACTACCTTGATCATCCACAAGCAGCATTTTATTTTCTAAATGGCAGAGGGAGAAAGAGACAATGGTTTTGTGTTTGATGATAAAGCCTTTACACAAACATAAAATACAGAGTGTCTCAGCTAGAAAGGTCCAGAAGTATTAGTGTGGCAGCTGCTAAAACTGTTCTGTACCTGTTTCTGCGGCTTTCTGTGAAGAGTCTGTGGTTGAAGAGAATCCCTCAGTCTCTCATCTGCAGAAGTCTGATGGGACAGAGAGTGGGGGGAGAATGGAAGATGTCAATGAAAAAAGGTGCTCACTATAAAAATAAACTGTTCCTGTCTTAAAGTCTGGGCTCCAATCTTTTTCCCACTAAGGATGCAGATTCATGCTATGTTACTTTATTTAATGGAACAGCAGGCAACCAGACCATATTTTACGGATATGGAAAGAAGTCAATGACTTCTGCCAATGCAGAAGGGATGATTTTGTAGTGCTGCTGCACAGCCCTGCCCTGTGTCTACAGCTGTCTTGCAGCAGCAGTCCCAGCCGTCACGCTTGCTAGGATTACGGTGGGTGTGCTTTTCTTTTGTTACTTGGGAATTGTGTAACCTTCCTGTGTGTTCTGGGGATGACAATGTTGCTATGGGGGAACCTTACAGGAGAGTACTCTGTACTGAGAGCTTAGCTTTTCTTCCTGGAACAGTGCTATTGCTTGTGTTGTTCATGAACACCTTTTCCATCCATTATCTGATACAGATTCTTCTTCAAAGGATGAAAAGTGTGATTTCGACTAAGGTAAAGGAAATGCTGCTTCAAGGAACTCTAACCCAGAGAAAATTTGTGTTTCCAAGTGTTAAAATTCCATTTATGAGGAAATATAGCAGAACTAATCAAAACAGTGCAGACTGGTTGCACAAGGAATACACAGTTCTCTGTAAAATTAATCAATATTTCTGTTCTATGCAGGATGAAGCACAGAGACCTAACTGATAGGAAACAACAAGCACAAAAGTGTGCCAAAAGAGATATATGGCACCTGCTTAGTGGGCATCTCCTTTCGTTCAGGATTGAGGACGCCATCTCCTTGGAAAGGATAAGCTCAGGAGAGAAGGAAGAACCTGCTGCAGTGGATATTCCCAAACTGTTTATTTCCATCCTTCCTCACTTATTTCCATAACTATTGATACTACTGGTCTGGCAACCAGCGTTGCTTACCTAGGAGACAGGACTCTTGGCCTTTGGAATAGGACAGATACAAATATTAGATGCAGGCAGGCAACAATGCTACCATTAATTTCCTATACTCTTCCAGAGTCCCTGGGCTTCAAAAGCCCTCAATCCTATTTCTACATTTCAGGGAGAATTTGAAAGTAACAAAAAAAAAAAAAAAAAAAAGAAAGAAAAAAAAAGTATCCATGCCTTCATGTGATTTCAGGAATGGGAATACTAAAACAAGGTTTACTGAATTCGAAATGAGCCTATTTAACTGTCTATATGTCATTGCTAAGTCTAAATTTTCGCTTCAGTTTGTATAATTTAGAAGTAGGATAATCAGATTCGAGCAGCAATACCCCTCTGAGAGGGCAGCCCATGGTCTGGATGGCAGATCACCTTGGAGCTCACAGCTTAGGAATTGCCAAAAAGCCCAGAGTGCTCCCCTTGACATTACCCTCACCAGGCACTGTTGACTGCATTCATATCTCAAGCCATAAATTTCAGCTTCTCTATTACATGCAAAACAACATAATTAGCCTCCTTTCTAATGTAACATGACAACTCTTGTCTAGGCTATAAATTAAATTGCAAATTTAGTTTTTCAGATTGCGTATGTGTGGCTGACCTTCATTCGGTTTATAAAGAAGTCTAGAAATATTGGATCTAGATCAAATGCATCCTATAATTTTGGATTTTACTCTATACAGAGTAGCACTTTTTTTTTGAGTTATCCCTGTAGCAAAGTGGCATTAGCAAGTAACCAAAATATGAAGATATCAAGCTGTTGATAATGTGATACAGGATCCAAGTCTGAATTTCATTCTGTCTGACAGGTCTCTGCTCTACAGGGCTAATCAAAGGGCAGGTGAGTCTAAGCCCATTCTATTTTGTGCCTCTTGTACTTTACAGTGAATAAAGAGCCCAGCACTGCCCAGCAACACCAAACATCCCTCAGTTCTTTCACTGCCCAGCCCAAACCTCTGAAAACCTGGTTCACTGCACACACATCTGCATCTTGTAGCCACAATTGTATCACATACAGGCACATCCCATGGCTTTCTAGCACAAATGTGTAACTGGATGAAAATGAGAGTATTACCAGCCAAATAAAATGATTCTTGTGAGAAAAAGTGTTAGAATGCAGATCAGCACATTTCACCTGCAAGCAAAGAGCATATTGCCTGCTATGCAGTGCCAGTATTAATTATAGGTTTAGTAAGAGATTAGGGAATTCAGTGGACAACACTCTTGTGACTGAGTCCGTGAAGCTATAGACTTATAAGTGTATTAACACTATGGTCTTGTTATACACGTTATCCATTTGTTTGGTTCAAGATCAAACATAGAAAGGAATTATCCTTTCAGAAAAAAAAAGAGAATTTTCATTGATTAATCCAGAAATTATCCAAGAACTTGAAGCATTTGTTCACTGTAACCTGTAATTTTGCTGATGGGCTACAGCAAGGTCCTCAAAGCCAGAAGGGTTCAGCTGAGGGGACACAGTAAATGCAGAAACATGCTGCACTGAAGCTGCGTAAAATTTCAACTCACATCATTAGCTTCAAGGATAATAACTGTGAACTCCAGGGCAAACTTTCCTTATAAAGAACTAATGAGTTTTTGCCATACCTCAGAACATCCTGTACCTGCTGTTGAGCTATGAACTAAACAAGAAGAAAGGAAAGTAACAGGCATCTCTCATTATTCTTCTTGTCCTATAGTTATCTGCTGCTTTGTGATAAGTCATTTTATCTCCAGATAATATTTCAGAATTCTGGATCAAATTCTCATTCTCTACAAAGTTAAAAAAGGCAAGTTGATTGAGCCATTTTAGATTTGAATGTTTTATATTCCTACCAGCTCATTTGAAATTCATTATATTTGTAAGGAGAATGGAAAAAATATTCAAGAGAATAGTTTACTATCAAACTGTAGTTTTATTAGAAAACTGAATAGCAATGTGCTACTTTTGGTAAAAGTGAATTGGAACATTTTCATATTTAATGAAACTATTACTTTGTTCTTTTTCACTGTGAATTGTATATCACATTTAACTATTGAAGTCAGAGGACTATAATTAAAATGGTGAACAGTATATTAAATTTAATATGCTAAATAAGATTTATTGAAACTATTTTAAAAATACTAATTATTTTGACATTGTGAAAGCAAACTCTACAAGTAGTTTAACAGGAACTAATTCTTCTTTTCTGGGAAATATCAAAAGTTTGGACTATTAAAATACAAAGAAAATACTTTGAGACAGCACCCTCAGAAGTGCATTCCTCATGCAAGCAAAGCCTATTAATGCTCCTCAGAGAGCACAGGAGAGGGCTTCTTTCTGCGGGACTCAAAGCACTGCCTGAATCCCACAGCTGTAGTTACTAAAGGCATCTGTGGTTCAGTAGGCATCACCTTTCAGACTGTCTGCTCACCTTCCTTGCCAACAGACAACATTAGGGTCTTCCTTTGGAACTGTATTATGTCTGTCAAAACATAGATGGAAAAACAGAGGTTGCAAAATCACCACACCTGTCCATACAACAAGCACACTTAATTCACTATAAAACACAGAGTATGTCCAAAACTTTCCTTTAAAAATCTCATCTCGAGAGTACTTTGAAACCAGGCCTAAGCAACCTGACAACTTAGGTTATATCTTAGGTTATATCTACATTGCCATAGGCATTTGCTCTACCCAATGACACTGGGTCCCAGTGCCTTGTGTCTATGTGGTCTCTTTGAATCAGAGCAACTGTTCGATCAAGGTCTTCTGTTTGCCCCTCATTGCACCTCTCCTGGTAACCCAGTAAAGTAAACAGCTCCAGAGACTGCTCCTTGGCCCCAAGGTCTGGCCACAACCTGATTTTTCAAATCTTTTCTCCTTTGAAAGTGTGTGGGAACATCCAGACTAGGTATTAAAAAAAAAAACTGGATGTGTTTCTCAGCTTTAGGGTAGTACTAGCCAGCCTGGATAAAAAGCATGCTGAAGACCACTCCTCCAGTATGACACTAGAGATAATCAAGGTGCAATTTCTGGACTCATCTCTGCACTGCAAAGTTTACAAGCACAGAAGCAAGTATTTCAAAATGTCTAAAAAAATACTAGCCAGGGGAGGTTTTCTTACAGGGTCATAACATCATGCATGTGCTGCTATATGGACAGAAAGTGGTCACCACGTGTCCTGCAGTACTGGAGATATACTGATAGGCTAGAGTTCAGTAGCAGTGGCATCACAAACCTGCTCCCTGAACTTAACTGGTGCCAGAATTGCAGGCAGGTTTTATCACAGAGCTATGATTTTGTTCACCCCATTGAGCAGAAACTAAGTGGAGAGACATGCATGTAGCTTGGATGCCATCAGAGACCAGACCCTCACACAGGAGCTAACACGAGAGGTCCTCTGCTTGGCAGCAGAGACCACAGCACAGCTCATTCACGGTGCAAGTCTGTGTTGGATTCAAGGGACAAATTTGAAGGGTCTCTGCCCTTGCAAGAGCAGAAAATGGAGACTTCTGTTTCCACAGAGCAGGTGAGCGTGACATGAAAGTGATGTATTCATCCACACAGTGGTTTTGTATGATCCTATATGTATGCTTTTGTCATCCTTCACAAAACCATTCCTAGACTATGCAAGGCCAGAGAAATACTGATTAAGCTGTACAGTAAACCTGAGCCTGAAATATGGGTATTTAACCACTACAAAAGCTGCCAATAACTGCAGGGCAAGGGCTTCTTTTAATTTTTCTGCAAAAGCTGAATGAAGCCCTGTTTGAATTCTAGCTCTGGTTTGGGCAAAGGTCTCCTGCCCAACTTTGAGAAAGTCAAGCTCATCGATTGTCTAATTAATACCTCAACTACAGAGTACTGTAAAAGCTAATGACAACACTGTTACATAAAAAAATATAATGTGTATATATGCTATTTTCTAAGCAAGTGAATCAGCTATTATGTATAGAGTCAGAGGAAGGCAGTAAGATCTCTTCAGTATAAGTTGCATTTGTGTATGTGAAATCCATATTTCTCTCCTGACAGAGACCACAGTCATGAGATAGTTAAAAATGCCAGTGGTCACTGCTCTAGTAATATCTTACATCAGACAAAGGGACAATGTAGCAAAGGAGTACAGACATTTCACGGGCAAATGTAGAAAATAGTCTTATTATTAGCTTTTTCATCACCACATAATTTTGTTTATGTCCTGGCCCTCATAAAATGGCAATAGATTACAGTTTTGTAACACACTCCAGTTTTCTGGAAAGTCTTTCAGGGAATCTTATCCTACCACTATTGCACAGAAACTGAATGACAGAGGCTAAAATCACTGAGAATACACTTTCCTTCCTACACTGAAGAATTTATGTGATAACTTCCTATATCGAATAGCTTGTAAGCTGGGATTCAGTTTTGTATACTAAATAATAATTTTCAGTAGCTTTTATTTATTGCCTTAAAAATCCTAATTAAAGTGTTGTCTAATATTATAAATATATTGTTTATAAGGTATTAGTTCAAGAAAGAAATATCCCACTATCAGATTTGCATTTGAGTCATGCTGTTGAGCACTAAGTATTTTCTACTCATGAAAAATTCTCTGTTATAATTACATTCAGTTATGTTAAAAATGCATATAGAAGTACTGTGTAGATCATGGCTCACTCATGGTGAGACTCTAAGTTGTCACTTCTTATTCAGTCCTAGTTGTTAAGCGGCTGAAAGATGTTAATTGTTCACTATCCCACATGAAAGGAGATGCGTGGTCTCAGGGCATTGGAGAAGTATTTAACATTACAGAAACACCAACTCACTTGGCACGAACTGGAAACTTTATCGTCAGCCTCAGCTTTTATGCAAATGCAGAGATGCAGCAGAGTGACCGAGGAGCTATTAGGATAATGATGGTGTGTACACAAAGAGACCCTGAAAAAGCACCAACAGGGAAAGAAGTAAATTGCTACTGTTTATTTTGTATTAGGTTCATGAATTAATAAAAGACTTTATAGGCCTGGAAATCAGCTATTTTTGACTACAACATAATTTATCTCAGAAAGAAAATAACATTTATAAGAAAACAAAATGAAACTTTCAGAAATGATCAGGGCAGTAGCCAGCAGTGGGATTTGTTACAGAAATTCAATGACAAGATTCTCCTTGCACTGACAATGGATTTCACCAGGGAGTTTTTACCCTACAGGTATAATTTACCTTGTCTCGCTTTATCTATAAAAATACTGTAATTGTTTGAAATTAAATATAAACTTTCTATAATAAATGGAGGGGAAAAATAGAAAAGTGAAAGAGAATGGAATAAGCCTGTCTTTCCTTGACACTTCTGTTTCTTTATCAACTACAAGAAGAAACCCAAATGATGATTCCCTCTAGGCAATGACTAAGTACTTGGACTAGTTACTTAATTTTTAATGGCTAATGTTAGGAGTAATTATTCTTATCATAAAATACTCCTTCTCTCTCTCTTTTTTTTTCCCCCTCTCTCACATTCCCTTTTATAGGATAAAGGAATTTTCTTGCAATTGTACCAATTGCAGGACATTCAGCCCTAATGTGTCCACAGACTCAGTGTCCATAAACAATTTTAACATTTTGTTCATCAGATTATGGAGGGGAGCAAGAGCACTCCCATGGCACTGAAAGGGAAAAAATTTTGCAGTAGACCTGGGCAAAATTCAGTCTTTTTATTCAGCTATTGAAAAGAAAATAATACTTAATTTCAGAGTTCTTTTCTATGCACATACTGAATCTTCTTTACGTTCTTTGAGTATAAATTTGCAGAGCTCATCTTAAAATATGTCCAATTGCAAGTCCGTATTTTTCATTCTTTCAAGTTGCCACATTTTTGCCTTTCATAATGGGAGAAATCTGAGAGACACTCTGGTAAGCAGTGAATAAGCAGGAAAAAGTGGAAGAAAGCAAGCATGTATAAGGCCCTTGGTCTACCCTCTTGGCCCCAGCAGTGATCAGCTTAAACATTTCCTGAGATAGAATTCGTATCTAGGCAGTTGTATTCCCATGAAGTTCTCTAAACTCTGTTTCAATCCACTTATACTTTTGGCATCCACAGCGTCTTGTGGAAATGACCTCACAGTTCAGTTATGCAACAATATGGAAAACTATTTCCTTCTGTTTATTTTGAACTCACTACCTGATAACTTCATTGTGTGTCCCCTTGAGTTACTGCACTGGAAGAAATCTAATGAATTTTCCTGTTCCTCACATTATTTATTAGTTAATTCAGCTTTCATATTTTTCTAATTTGACTTTTGCAAGTTAAAGTGGTGTATGCATTTCAGTCTCCTTTCATATAGAAGTCATTCTCCAACTCTGCTTAACCTCGTTGCTTTTCAATCTGTTTGTATTACTACTACAATACAATATTTTTGGTAGTGCATTTGTTTGTTTGTTTTACAAAGTAATACTCCTAATTACTAATATTAATAATGTTAGTCCTATTTTTATACTAACACTCCTAAGAAGCTTTACATGAATGTTTCTCTTCAACTAAAGTAGTTACCTCCAAGAGAGAACCCTGGTACATAAAGGAATAGAAAGTAGGGTTCTTCCTACATCAGGTGGATGCAAACGTATTTAACTGAGTTTTACCTATAGCTCTCTTTTCAAGTTTGTTATCCATTTATTCTTTATTATTATTCTCTATTTTTTTTAAAGCTTGAGGTAGCCTGGCATGCTATTCACCTTAGTAGTATTTCAATACCTGCTAAAAATATATTGATTTTCTCAGATATTTATATACAATATACATCTATATATGTATATATGTTGAGATATATAGATATAGTGGAATAGTAAAAGATTCTATAGGGATATTTAACTTTAAATGCCTTTTGATACTTTTACTTATTTAAATTGCTCAGAACATCTCTGATATATATTTTTTTCTATTAGCCAAATCATCTCCCTGAGTCCTCTCTATAGCTAGTTTTGTCAGCCACATCCATTATTTCATTTGCTTTTACCTTTTCATGCAGTGACAGTGAATATTTAAAAATGAATTAGTGTATTCAGAAAAGAAAGAAGAACAGATTCAGGTTATTTAAAAATGAACATTGCTCCAGAAGCAATGTTGCACCTAGCAAATTCGTGCTGGCAAATGGGCAGACAGATATGTGATTTATATATTTTACTGGAAACTTCCCAGTAACATAAACAAGAACTTCTTCAAACTCATACCGCAAAGTCTTAAGGTTGACCTCAGATACTCTTTATATCAACAGATGGGTCTCTCTGACTCATGCTTGTTCCATGCGCTTGGGAAGTGCTATGCCTTAGCAAGCCTCAGACCCTGGCAAAGTGTGCAAACCAGACTGTGAGCTGCAGTGCATGCTTCATACTGCTGCTTGTTGGAGATGAAAGTAGAAAGCTCGTGTGGTTTGGGGGAAGGCTACTGACAACATTTCAGGCAATGAGAAAGTGATAAGGAATGCAGGAAACCTCCCTTAACATCTGATTTCTCAGGTTTTGAGTTTACAGTATGCCCTCAGTGCACTCTTCAATATCACTAAATATTTTCATTTTTTCTCCCCTCTTTTTCACATATTTAGTCAACATCAGTCAACAAGTTCCCAGGCCAAAGAAAGACAATAAAATAGTTTAGGTTATTTTTGAACTATAACGGCTCTTTCAATAAAATGATATATTCTGGGCTAATTTATCAAAACAGCACTAATATCAAATAATATAAAGCAGAATAAAATAAAAGTAAAAAATCCCATATACATGCAATAATGATGTTCTCATTCACAAGTTGTGTATATCTGCATATTGGAGGACTTCTATCAAACTCAGCTGTGAGAAGAGTTCTTGATGTAGACAATCATCCTGGATCACATAAATTCTTATTAATTGCCAATCATGCATATGCTAGACATCAGGAGTCCTAGTTGTTATTCCTGATTGCAGAATGAAAATGTGGTTTAGTAGTGAGAGATTTGCTATGAAAAACATTCAATCTGAGAGGCCATATGGATGATTTGTTAAGATTAAAACTTATTGCATGAAGTCCTAGGTTCTGTTCCTGAGGCAATCCCTGACCTTTCTTTTAGCTTATTTGTAAAATATGATAGTACTTCATACTTGAACGTCTCTAACTTAGAAGGCAAGCATGGATTTATTTAGTATAAGCGGCCTAGTGCATGAAAATAAAGGCCAGAGTCAGTAGACCTGCCTAATATAAATATATGATCTCCGTTCTGGAATTCAAGGAGTTTTCCTTTTGAGTAGGAGGGATCTGTTAGAAATGTCCTTTTGCTTTCCTGCTCGCATGAGCGAGGTCTCCCTAACAAAAATAGGGCTTTGCTCAGGGGAGAGCCCAAAATTTTAATATACACATGCGGTACAGCACAGAAGTCTAGCCGAGCCACCCAGGCAAGACGTTCACGTGAAAGCAGTGCAACATCTCCACTCAAGAGATATTCACCACTCACTCTTGTGTCCTGGCTTGCTGACAGGGCTCAGCCGTCCCTCGCCTCATTGCAAGTTGAGATGATGGCAGGCGCACACCCCCTGTCCCCGCATGGGACACGCATGTCCCCCAGGCTGGCCTTGATGCAGGGCAAACCTACCCATTTCTCTTTGGTTTCATGAAAATAAGTAAACTATAACACAGATAAGCCTTACCTAGATAAAAGTGATACTGTCCTAAAGAGCAAGTGAAAAGCTAAATCAACTTGCCCCTTTCCAAACTAGGAAAAAAAGAAATAATATCCAAGTGCAATGTTGTAGAGGGTTTTTTTTCTCGCTCCCATTTGCTTTTTAAACAATACATAGATTTAAAAGACCTGTTAAATCAAAAATCTCTCTGTTAAACTGAAAACTTCTACCATAACTTTACCTGTATTAACTCAGATACCTCCAGCATAATAGTATAGCAGCTTGCCTGAGTTGGGGAGGGCTGTTTATGTGGTGCTGGTGGCACGTAGAATATATACACTGATGTAGCTGTGACCTATGGAAAATACCATATTCCATATCAGGAATCTCCAGGTACCACTGCCTGGAAGGTCCTGCCTACCTTCTCTCCAAATAATAAAAAAAAAAGTTTTATTTACTCAATTATTTTTCTTTTCTTTTTTCTTTTTGCTTAATTAGTTTAGGAATTGTGGGAATTTTGAAAGCAAACTTTTTTCTTCAGACCACCCTATGACCTCCCACAGAGTGAATGCAGATTGGACTTTGAATTATATAGAATGAAGGTAAACACAGGCTAAGATTTTAATGGCTTTCTGAATCACTGAATATGTTAATAATAATGAATATTTAATAGGTTACAAAATTTGCTTCATTGCATGAATCTGTGCTCACTGTCTCATCAAGTAAGTTCTATTATTTGTTCAGTGTAATTATATATTCTTTTAAATCCTGAAAGAATTTAAAAAGGTTGAGTGATTAAAGCTTAGTTAATAGTCCTAAACCTCTAGATTATTTGATTCTCAGTCATCAAGTTAAGACAGATGGGTGGGTTACAAGATTACTTGGTATTAACAAATTTACAGAAAGCAGACATGTTTGCAGAATGGGAATATTTTTCCTGCTACTGAATAGATGGGTTGACACTACACTTGTTTCTGTGTGTGTTTTAGAAAAGTACAACTAAGATCTTCCTGCTGTCTCTTTCATCTCTCTCAGAATACCTCTACACCTGCATTTAGTAAAATTCAGAGAACAATGCCTAATTTAGCAGTTACCACCACCACCGAGAAAGGTGAAGATTTGCTTAGCACCAAAGTTACATTTTCTTTGCTTCATCTCGCCTGCACCTGTCATTGACATTGGTTGTTGCTTTTTGCATCATAATAAGTCTGAACAAGATATTAATACAGCAGTCTATAACTAGAGTTTTTGAAATTTATAGACTGCTATATTAACTAACTAGAGTTTTTGAAATTTAGTTAATTTAGTTTAAATTCTTTCTCAGAGAGAAAACAAAGATCAGCCTGCTTGATTCTCTCTGTGCATAGACAGAAAATGGAAGCCAACATTTGCCACAGAGAAATTTTCATTTGGAGTCTGACTTAAGCACTTTGTAATCAGTGGAAAAGCTTTCATTCACTACATTTTTTTTTTGGATCAGTGTTAAAATATGCAGTTTGGGGGAATGCAGGACAGTTAAGTTCTGCATCAGTTTCAGTGACACATGGTTTGAATTAGTAGCTGTTTTACCTCAGAAGACTTGTATATGAGCTGGACAAGGTAGAATTTGTCCCCTGTTGTGCAAATCCAAGTTTTTTCTTCAGTTTCTAGTTTTCAGTTAGCTAATTCTCCTCTGTAGAGTTCCATTCATCTTTGCTCACATGTGACTGATGGCAGCTACCACTGAAGTCCATAAAGACACTAAACCGGGCATACAAACAAACTACTGTTCCTTATTATATAAGGATATATAGCTTTTTCAGAGATTAGTGTGTATCAGGTGTCCATTTAAGCCTTCGTTTCTCTTCAAATCAGCCTTGATTCAGTCAATGCAATGTCACAGTCTTGATTTAATTAGGAGAACTTGCCTGTGTTTTCTGAACACACAAAGCTTTAGGCTAGGAAAACCTTATTCTAAGGATCTAGTAAGAAAGATCAACTTACAGTCTGGAGCTGCTAATTTTAAATTAATGATTTATCTTCATTCAAATTTCAGTGAAGCAGCTCCTACTGAAACCAATGCAGAAGTCAGAGATGGACATATTTTAGTGTAGCTGTTTTATTTTTGAAACAGTGCTGCTTCTCTACAGTTAATAACAATATTTGGAGGTGAAAATTGTAAGGATAAATATTCAGTAGCAACTTGTCTTCTCAATTTATTTTTCAAAGTCCTAGGATTTTTTTTAACTCTGAAATATAGGAACATTGTTACTAGAATTCTAATAGGCTCGTAATTTTTTTTTTAAATCACTCAATTTTCATAAGCTACTGCAGAAGTGTTCAGTGAGCTAAGGAGATTCTGAGAAAAAAATGAATTCCCAGTTATATGAAAGTGGCTTTGAGTTTATAAATAATGTCAAGAAGGTACCAAAATGAAGATGTAAATTACTACTTCCAAAATCTTGTCACCTAAATAAATAAATAAATCTTAAGTATTTTAATCATTTTTACTGCATCACCTTCTTGTGATAATATTGAGATTCTTACAGAAGAAGAGTCTGAAATAACAAGAAGTTGTTCCTGAAATACAGAAACATTTTGATATGTCTAAAAAACACAGACCTTCCACTCAGCTGTAATCATGGCATTTCAGCATTACTCCACTCTGAAAATAGCGCAAAGTTGTTTATATTTCAATATTTCTGTAGAAAGAAAATTATATTTGAATATATACATACATACATATGTACACATGTACACACATACATATATATGCATATATATATATTTACTGGGAATAATCACATTTGAATTTACAGGAATATTTAATTTTGACATTTTCTAATGAAAATAAATTATTTAACTTTCCCCCAAGTTTTGTTCTGTTGAAGTAACCCAAAAACCTTTCAGAATTTCAACATTAAGCTTCATTTCTCTATAGCTTTGGAAGACAATGCAGCAGGAGATATATTGTTATATATCATTTACCTTAGCTGGAGTGAAAGCTGTTGAAAAAGCTTCTGGAAAACATAATTCTCTGCTTATCAGAAAAGATATGGGTCTGAATATTTGCTTCCAATAGGAATGTGCTATAACACAAATACCTAGTTTAGTATTTTATTGAACTAATGTGGACAGTACAAGAATTCTGATTCACCTTGAACAAACCATCATGGACAGAGTATTTCATGTCTATTTTCCCCAGTGGAAAAAAATAATGAAAAAAACGCTATAAAGGCAACATTTTCTAGACTATTTTGATTTTATAGAAACTTCATTTTCCTGGAGAAAATGTTCTGTGGAAAATTCCAAGCATAGCTGAAACCTGGATACAATAACAAGTGTCTTGCTGCAAGCAGGCTTCAGAGAGCACTACTCACTAAAACAACACTGTATTTCAGACCTGTTCCCACAGCCCCCTGAAACCACAACCATCTGCAAACCCAGCAAAGACGGAGCAGCCAAGAATGACAATGTACCAGAAACCAGAGCAGCCTGTCCATTAGCTGGTGCTACATTCAATTAATGCAGATCTGCAGTAATCACACACTTTGGTCCCTTTTAATCTACCGAAATCTTATCTTTTTAAAATTAAAATTATAGCTTTTAAAATCAGAATCTTTATTTAAGCATACTGAAGGTAGTGTCTCTAAGAAGACATGCAGAAGATTCCTCACTCAACTTGGGCAATATTTTTTTACTTAGATGAACCAGGAGGGGAGAGGGAAAAAAGAATATTTTGTCCTAAAATAGCAGATAGTGTCATAATTAAAGGGGCAGACACTCGATGTGAAATGAGGTTGATACTAATGAATGGCAAAATTCATCTCGAGGAGAACTTTTACATTTAATTTCTTTTATATGAAATATTTTTTACTCATTTCACTATAAGCAAAGGTAAAAAGGGGAAAAACTTGCAGACAAATCCATAAATGAACTGTAAAATGAATAAAAATGCCATCCATCCATTCATTAATTTTTTTCTCAAGATACCATAACCCCTTTCATGACTCTGGAACAAGAGAGAGGAACTCTGTCCTGTGACTAGTTCTACCAAGAAGTGCATGGCACTTATCTCTCCGTTCACTATAATCTCTCAAAGAAATAGAGTAAAAAATCTCATTCAATATCATTCTAAAATATCCTTTGCCTAGAGACATCTGTTCCAGTCCCAGCATAACAAAACCCAATAAATTTGATTTTTTCCTATAAAGTTGATCAAAATAAAGTTTGCAGGTGACATAATGCATTTCAATAATGAATGTCCACAGGCTCCAAAAGAGATGAAATTAGGATGTGGAAAATCGAGAAAATAGGGAAGTTTTGCTGAAGTAATTTATCTCCCACTGCTGCTTTCATTTCTTACAGAGCAAGCAGAGTTGTGATTCTGATGCCTCTATGAAACTGATACCATCTATGACTCAAAAGCTCTAATGAATGACTCACCAGTACTGAGAATAGCTATCAAAGGGGTCACTCTGGGACTGGAAGGTTCCTTTCAGGAAACAGACAGAATAGAAATTCACATTAGTTCCTGCCTGACAGTAAAATGCTTTCAACTGTTGCAAGGAATTTAAAATCTTTTTTTTACGTTAAATGACTACTGTTATAAAGTAACAACAGGGCATGAAGAACATGATGGCATTTTTTTCACCAAACTGTAACAGTAGCATCAGGAAAATGAGTAGTATGATTTTAGATTTAGCCTCTAAAGAACTTTGTATCAGACAAAGGATGGTCTTTAACTAACATGAAAGTAGATTTATTGTGCATTGTATCATTTACGTCTCATTACTCACCAAAATATTATCATTAGTAGTCAGCAAATCACCTTTGGTCTTCTGTACAGTTGTTTATATAATATATTCACACATTAAGATGATTTTCACTGTAGCAGATCTAGAGACAAATGGATGCCATTTGTTGTGGGAGAGGTACTCAGTGAGCAAAAACTTAAACTGTTTTGTGCATCACACAGTGCACACAGTGAAGGAAGACAGACAAAATATATTTTCCCTGGAGATGTTCAGGAGTAGATAACAGAGGAAACAAAGTTGTGAGCGTGTCAGAGCCTGAGGTAAGGAGGAAAGACAGATTGCTGCAAGAATTTCTGTAAAGAGCGGGAGGCAGAGGAAGAGCTGCAAGAAATTAACCCCAGAATATCTGAAGGTGAAAAAAAAAAAAAAAAATGTTAGGATGAACAGGAAAAGAGCAAAAAGAACTACTAGCCAAAGAGAAGTGACTGGAGGCCACGGAAGAGGCAGATGAATGGGTGACATCAGATGAGATGTTGTGCAATACCCTTGCTGGGCTGCTTTGATGATCAGACAAAACCGGGGTTGTTTGTGAGACATCTGCAAAGAGGCTGCGCGCAGGAAAGGCTCCGCTACATAAGGAATCTATCAGTGCGGGATGGGAGGCCTCGCTGAGACCGAAGGTCAGATGAAGCTATGAGAATGACTGAGTGGGAGTCAGAGAGACTAACAATCACCTGGATGAAAGTTGACACCACCAAAGATTAGGCAGGAAGATATATTATCTCACTGCAGCAGGGATACCAATTCTCTGAAATATCAGCTCTCAAACATACTGTGTAGGGTCTGGTATCTCCGTATTACTCAGAACTGATACTACATCTCTGATGGTTTCCTATTACTAGGACAGCTGTGCACCAAGAGCACCTTGCTGTAATGATATATAATAAAGCAAAGCTCCAGGTTTAGCCTTCCACTAATACTAATGCTTTCTTTCATTCACTGTGAGTCCATGGCTACAGCAGGCTGTGATCTCTGATCTCTGAAGGTAGGAAATCTCCCGTCACTAGAAGGTCTGAAAAGGCAATGACATTGTAATAGAATTTTATGATTATTTTTGAACATTTCCACCACAAGCAGGGGTTCCTGACTCTGGTATTTTTATCTTCTGCTTAAACAACAATAAAAATGATAAGAAAGAATCAACAAGTCATGGCAGAAATAACTCACTGCCTCTGTCATGATTACTTTTGTATTATTTTTGCTTGAAATTAACTTGCTGAAATACAGCAAAAGCAGCTTGGTAGTTCTGAAAAGAGGTAGACAATACTCCAACCCAAGTGGGTGGTCAGGCTCCATTGCTAAGGAATGATTTTTGTTCTCTGTATATCAGTGCCAAAATTCATTCATCTTGGTAATAATCCTGGAGAACTCTATGCAGTTTTGTGCATTAAGGAATCTGAAATCAAGTCTTATGGGGTCATTAAAAAACAAAATTATCAATACTCACAGCTGAATATGAAATTTGAAAGCATTTGTGGGACAGAAAATTCTGCATCTCAGACAAAATAGCTTCGCAATGTAGGCTTCAAAAAAACCTTGGAGTTAAGTGATCTGAGCTCTTAAGCACATCCTCTTGCTGAAACAGATCTGTAGGACAAGTAGAAACGCCTGAGGGCCTTGGTTCCTTTGCCTTAACAGCTTCCTCTTTTTCTACATCTGCATGTAATCCAGGAGCTGCAATAAACATTAATTTACTTCATCACAGACTTGCTTGTAAAATATATTTGCTATCTGTAAAGCATTTTGGGATCCTTCCTTGAGGGGCACAATATAAGCACAAAGCATTATTAAATCATTTGGTATAAAATGCCCTTTACCTCATTTTACAGTGGTAACTTTTTATTCTATTTTAATCTGATGACAGTAAAACATGACACAGTTCACCCAGCATGCTGGGGGCAGGCCTTGCCTGAAGTTCTTGATTGAGTTTTGTCTGAGTGAGGAGCGAATAAAAATTGAATTAAGGACTTCAGAATTTGGCTTCTTATTAATCAAAATGCATTAGGAATGCAACATGTATATGAAAAACAAAAATGGCATTCTGATAATATATAGATTATTAATGCTTTAGGCTTGACTGACTCCTTTTAACAGGAATAAGAGCTTTCAAATAATTCTGTCATTTTACATGTATTTATTGCTGTTACTAACCATGAATCTTTGAGTGTTACTTTTATATGTTTCCCCCATGCTGTCTTTTTTTATGGCATAGCTATAATTATTTTCACTATAAAGTACATCTCTTCTGCAAGAACAAAGAGAATGATGGGCGGAATTACTGGCCCACTGAATGGAATATATTTGACCACAGGACAAAAATGATTCCCAGAAGATGGATCACTAGGACCTGTTTCACAGGGGATGAGGCCATTTGCCAAAGTAGGTACTTTTCACTCTATGTATCATTAACTCATGGAGAACTAACTTATTAATTTCTGATCTGTGGCAATAGCTTTGGTGAAACTGAAGAACAAAGCAAATTTTTCTTTTGAGAAAACAGTTTCACAATACAACTGCTATATACTGGATAGGAAAACAGTGACCTGAACATCTCTTCCAGCCCTATGGCAAAATCTAGGAACATCATCGGCTGGGAAATATAAGATACAACAGATTCCCTCCCTCCGCGAAGTTCCTGTTTCACTTGTTCTTCTTTCTTCTTTGCAGCCTCTAGGTAAGCACATTTACTCCTTTATAAGGCTGTACAATATAATTTCCTTTTCCCTGACTCGACCAACCCAAAGGGCTCCCTGACTTCTGCTGTTCTCCTGAGTCCTAACTTCCCCTCTGATTCCTTCGTAAGCTTTCCTAACATTCATCACTGCTTTCTGTGGTACTGCAATAATATGGCTTAGATATGTAATGTACCGACTCAATTAAATTAAAAAATTATTTATGCGATAAATTGCCTTTTGGGTTCACTACTCGCCAGTAATTATTAGTTTTATAAACTCATCATATTTATTTTCTTTTTTTTTGAAAATAAAATATTAACAGCCAACATGATCACAGCTGATACTTTCCACATAGCAAAGCCCAAGGCAGCAAGAAAAAAGAAAGCAACATAGACCTCTGGGAGCAGAGGAAGAAGGGCAAAGGTGGTGGCAGCAGGGAGTAAAATCACTGCAAAGAGAACCTGGTGCTGTTCCTAGAGGAGACACCATGAGGCATGTGAAGAAGTCTGCTGGAGAGAAGGCAGGCAGGAGCTGCGCAGTGGTACCTGGAGATTCCTGATATGGAATATGGTATTTTCCATAGGTCACAGCTACATCAGTGTATATAGTCTGCGTGCCACCAGCACCACATAAACAGCCCTCCCCAACCCAGGCAAGCTGCTTGTTTAGTTGGGTGCCCCTCACACCAGCCTCATACTCAGCCGCTGCCGTTTGCAAGAGTAAAGCACCCGCATTCGCTGCGTAGCAGGATTAATTGTGGCACTGCTGAATTGCACCATGAGACAAGCTTCCCTTCTGCTTCAAAATTGTATTTGCGACAACAAATCTGCTAAACGCCTCCGCAGACACGTTTTGCTTTCCCAGGACAGGAACATTGTGAAGGTCGCCTGTTGGCTCAGCTTCAACTTTCACGGTAGGCTTCAGGCGGTGACCTAACCTACCATTTGTTTTACTTGCATATTCAAACTAGCTTCATCTACAGGAGCTGAGAGATAAAGCGACCAGAGATATCTGAGAAAAAAATATCCCCTCATCAGTCTTTTGGCTTTATGAGACACTCTCCATCTCCGAGCCAAGGTAGAAGGATTTGGACATTTAAGAGAAGGAGTGTTGCTTTGTGGACTAGAAATGAACTTCTAAGGAGGAAGAAAGGGTTGATGTGGAAGCTAGAGCTACTGCAATATCTCTTCCAAGGGCCTTTTATAGCAAAAGTCATCGAAAGAGGATAGCTCAAATTGCTAACAATAGGTAACAAGGCTTTTTATGATATATCTATTTTGAATAGTGCCCAGATTAGAAGAGAAAATGGAGCTTTTACTAAATAGTAGCTTGTTGGTGTGCAGCTCTAGATCTCACTTACTGAGTTAACATCCCCAATAAGTTTTTTTTTCATAGAAAAAGAAAAGAGAAAAAAAAGAAACAAACACAATTGGTGCTCATTGGCAGCCTTCTCAACTTACCAAGAGACTGGAAAGTTAACTAGGTATAGAGGTAAAATAATCTTCCACAATTTAATGTCAAGGCCAAAGGAGGGACTTCTATAATGTTCATGCCATGCCCGTTCCCTAGACTGAGGGCGATTCACACTTCTCCGATCAGTCAGCACTTGTGACAAGCAATGGATTCAACAACATCTTCCCTCTCACTCAGAAAGACCTCCCTTCTCAGGTGGGATTCTTCAGACCACAGGTCCCATCCTCCTCTGGCCGGGCCAGTGCTGAAGAGTAACTAGACTGTAAAAACAGGCTGGACACATCACTTTCTGCAAGTACAAACTGCAGAGCTGCGGCAGGGCAGAGGAGAAGATCTTCCCCCGTGCAGATAAACTCCCCGGCTCCAAAAGTATCATGCCTCTTTCCAGATTTCTGAAATCTTAACCTGTGAAATCTCAATCTGACTTCTCTCTCCCTTCCAAGGTAACATTATTTTAAGTGATAGGAGAGGGAAAAGCAGACCTACATCCATGTTTCTTTTTTGGATGTTTTCTTTTGTGCTCACTAAATTGCAAGTAAGCGCATACCCAAATTTAGCTGCACTATAGCTACTTAACAGGCTGCTTATGAGTTATGCATTATTTATCCAGAATAGTCAACCAGAGTGCACTGCACTTACAGAATTTTCCCCTTTATTTCTATGACAAAATTAAATTGGTTGAGTTTGCGTGGCTTTAGTCTTTTTTTCTCTGCTCTTTGACATTAATCAATAAGGACATTCAGGTAATTTTTCCAAATATCCCGTTTCCAGTACAAAATAATATCTTTATACATCAACACATATTGATCCATATACTCAAATACTGTTCAGTTGTGCCTTACCATTCTGAAACACCCTTTCCAAAACTGCTTAGATTGATAGCATTCATTGTAGGCTCATGTATTTGGTATACTGCATAAAATGGTGAAGATGGGAGTAGTTACTGAACAGTTTAATAGTCTGGTGTTGGTTAAGCCTATCTGTTATATAACATTAGTCCTTTTTGTACATCTGTTTTGCTCTTCCCATGGGAGTGAAGCAGAGCAGACACCAGATTTTCTATTTCATGGGAAACAGAATGTGTTCCCCCTTTTCTTTTTTCATCAAAAAGAATGAATTAAAAAAAAAACTAAAGCTTTTTATATTTCTTTAACTATTTTGTTTCAAAAAAATAGAGATCTTATTTTGGCAGAGAAAAGAGTTGAGAAAAAATCAGAAAGTAAATTATTTTTAACTGTGCACTATGACTTACGTTAAAAAAAAAAATACCTTATTGGGATGCTAGGATTTTATTATATCTCTACGCTTTTTAGTCAGAAGTCCCTATTTTGACTAAGTCTTCTTATAGTAGATCTATACGGAGCAAAGGAACAATTTCATACCTGCAATATGTATTAAAAAAGAAAAAAAATCATTAGCAAAATAATGTTGATGATAATTTGCCTAGATTATCACTTTCTTTTTAAGCCCTTTCAAATGCTAACATAGGATTATAAAAATGATCCTTCTCTACTGGAAGTTTGGAGTTTGTGATCCAGAAGGTGAACATACTCTCAAGAACATTACAGAATCACAGAATGTTTGAGAATGGCAGGAACCTCTAGAGATCATCCTAGTCCACCTCTAGTCAAACTTCCCTGCTTAAGCAGGGGCGCCTAGAGCACATTCCACAGGATGGCATCCAGGCGACTTTTGAAGATCTCCAGAGAAGGAGACTCCACAACTTTAGGCAGCCTGTTCTGGTGCTCTGTCACCATCACACTAACAAATTTCTTCCTCATATGGATATGAAAGTTCCTGCATTTCCATCTGCCCCCACTCCTCTTTGTCCTGTCACTGGAGGCCACCAAGAAGAGTTTGACCCCATCCTCCTTAAAGTATTTCACAAGCTCCACTGAGTCAAGTTCCATGGTTGGACAAAGCATCATCTTGAACCAGTACCTTTTCTCCTTTATAGGTATCTTTTACTTTTGAGAGAAAACATCCATTTTCTCAGCTAATATTGAAATTGATTTTTTTCTCTTTTTAGAAAGAGAAAATTGTTGTGTATGCAATCAGATATACATGGCAACAGCATGGGCAACCAACCCATGATGAAATTGAATGGCCACCTTGAAGAATATCTAGTTAAGTCAAAACCTATTCATGTTACTCAGCTAATTAACCCTCATTTTTAGAAGGAGAATGATGAGTTCCATGCATAACTGAGTCAGGATATGGGAATCCAGGTGCAATTATCTACAGCATACCTTTCTGGGTAGGATAATGTTTGAAAAATGAGTACAAAGGCTTTTTCTAGCAATCCTCTCTGAAGGCTGTGACCTGAACAAATCTTGTACTAGCAGCTATATTGAGGCAAAATCTGTGATGCCTTTCTGCTAAATGAGTTAGCATTCTGCTAGAATAAATCTGGCTATAATTTCAATTTAGCATGGTGATATGCTATTCATCTGATCCAAGAACACGGATGCTGTGGCTGAAAATCCAATGTTTGTACTCCAGAAACATTGTCTAGGTCATCTGCTTTCACATTTTGTCAATTTCGTAGAGAAAAGAGAAGGTGTTGTTAGATCTACCCTATGGCAAGATGTACGAGGTCTGCCAGGAGAAGTCATTCACAGCATTCACACACTACTGGAGGCTGCAGAAAGGATTAGGAACACTAGTGAGAAACAGGAAATGGCCCGAGAACAAGCAGTCAAACCTTATCAGATATGCGCCTGATTTTATGTAACTGTTAATAACATTGTATTACAACTCAAAGTCTCATTTGGAACACATAGGATACAGACACAGTCAATAAATTTTTGAAGTGTGATAGAACAGGAGGCAGAACAGTTCATTTCTGGGATGCTAGCTCAGGTTTATGTTTCATTCCCTGCTTTCCCACAGGTTTTGTAAGGAACTTGGGTTAAGCCACTGTTTGCCTCCCCAGTGCTTCCCCAGCACATACCAGGTCACCCACATCAATGAACACACACCACTGCGACATGGAGGAAGGCACTGCCTTATCTCACAGGAAAGGATAAAAGGATAAAAATGTTAGAGATTATAAATATAGTAGCTGATAGTAGTGGAAGGGGGAGGCAAATATGTGCTCTATTTAAATGTATAAAATGTGGGAAAAGCTTACAAAAGAAATCCTCTTTTTTTTCCACTCTTTGATGCTAACATCAGTCCAAAAAAAAATCAAAGAAATAAAATACAATCTAAAACAAAACAGCAATGAGTGTCAAATTCTAACAGCTGTTTTTCCACACAATAGAAAGACTCCTGTAGCAAATATTTAGATTGAAGATCTAGAATTCAGGAGACCTAAGACCAGATGCTTGACAGGAAAAATTTATTTATCAGAAATGACTTCTATAATCCAACACTGATATTTTGCACAGGTCAAAGAAATGACCACTTCTTTTTATTCCCTGTCTTTGTTCCAGGATCTGAAAGAGCTTGTGTTTTCCTTATCCATAAATTTGAGATAATATTTTCTAAAGTGATTTTTAGCTCCCAGGTACAAGGTGCTTTTCCTAAAAATGTTAAACCATCTAAATCATTGTTAATTTGCATGTGTTAAGTTCATCTTTGCCCCTCAAAAAAACCCAGCATAATCTAAGAGGGGCTTAAAAACAGCCTCCTAACTATTTCCCTGACTAATTTGAGTGCTGAGGTGAGCACTATATTAACAGATATCTAATGCCATCTATAGCTGGCAGAGTGGCAGCTTTTATTTTTCTGTTCATTGTGAGCACAGTCCCCACTGGGATCAATTTACTTTTTCATTCACAACACACAAAAGAATGTGTCGATAGTGCTGGAGATGACGTCAGTGCAGTCAGCTGCAGAGAGCCTGGAGAGTGCAAGTGCTGCAGATGAGAACAACCATCAATAACCAGCCCCGCGGAGGAAAACCTTTCTACTGAAAACTAGTCATCACATTTGTTAACTTTGAGTTAAAATACAGCCAATAGTGCATCCAAAAAGCAAACAAACCAATTGGAGTAGGAAATATATAATGGATATTTTTGCCCTGAAATAATTTAAGAAATGTTCAACATCAGAAAGCTTTATATTTCTAAGAGCTGCTTTATTTTCTTTTTTCTTTTTTTTTTTAATATAAATACTCTAGTGATATAATATACATCAATTTTGGTGCATAATTCATTATTAAGGGAACAAATTGCTGCTGCTAGGGGATGTACTGAGCTCTCTGTCTCACCCAGAGAAGACAAGAGAGAAGTGCAGCCTCTGGCTGTAATATGAGAGTCAAATTCAGTTTGTTGCTATAAAAAAAAAAGAGGGGAAAAAAGAAAAACATTCTTTTTCCTCTAAGTATCCAGCATCATCTGTCTTAACAGATGTTTATAAGCCCTTTTCTTGCATAACATTCTTAAAGTCTATTAATATAGAAGAGGAGACATCATCATGGCTGTAATAGCAAAATTACCATAACACAGAAAATTTACCATGTGTTTAGATATTACCTTGGAAGGGGTACTAGGCCTAGTCTCACACAGAAACACCATCTTAGGGTTTTAACTGTTTAATCTAAATTTAGAGATTGTTAAGGCTGTTTTGCCAAACAAAAGCTTAGAGTGAATAAGTAACCCCTTTAACTTTACTCATAACAACCAGGTGATTTATGGGACACGAACGTTTAAGCAGGCTGATGAGTTGTGAGCTACACTGAGGCTGGTGACCTTCAGTTTTGCAGTGATACTCGTGCTCATCCCACCACAGGGACTGCCAGCACTTACACCGCCTCAGCATGGTGCAAGGGGCTGATGTCTTTTATGTAACTATGTAACTATGAAAAAAAACAAGATTCCTCTACTGTCTTCCTGAACAGGTATCTGAGGGAAACAGTTTCCAGGTTTGGAGAACACCTGAGTCTCGGCGTGTATTTGAGTCTTTGTCTCAGTGCTGACATGAGCAGGCTAATCTGGACACACTGGGAGGGGCAACAGTTTAGAAAAAGAGGCCTAAACTATGTTTGCTGGAAGATGACTAAGGAAATAAGTAATTATTTTCTTTAATAGGAAACTACTGGAATGACTATAAGCCCATTAAAGTGCATAAAAAGAAGGCACTTTATTGACTTCATTAAGGTTTGGTTTAGGAACAAACTGAATAAAGTCTGATCCAGCAATCTCTAGAGTGAAAGGAAAAATCCTCATCACTTTCAGATGAGGCTAAATCAATCTGAAAATGCAAAGTAAACCACTTGGGCTAATTTAGAATTTGTGGAAAAATAATGAAGAACAATTTACAGAGGCTGGTAGATTATTGCCTTTCTTTAAGTTGGTAGATCATTGACTTTCTTTAAGTTCACTTACTTGGTATGTGAACTCTGCACAATCTTTAAGGACCTTAAGGTATTCCAGATTTTTAAGCAAAGGTAGAGGTTAACCAGGGGCTCAGGACCATTCAGGAAAACCTAAAGTCAAAATAGGGGGGAATGCTATGTGGACACTTAGTATGAAGCTGCTTCTGATGCAGCTGGGATTGTTTATTTATGCACAGTGGCCATAAGTTCAAATATGGTCTTTCCTCTTGTATACTTGCAAGCAACCTGCTTCAACTTTAACAAAAGAGAATTTTCTTTTGCTGTCATCAATGGAACTGGCAAAAGTCAGCACAGGCTTTGTTGTAACAGTGCTGCAACACAACATTTTAGTTCTTAGTCTGGGAATGGACCCTGGTAACCTGAATTTGCTGTTTCACAGATATCTACAGGTTGAAATGTGGAGACAGGTTGCTATTTTCTTCTGAAGAAAGAGCCCTTTTTATTTACTTTCTTACAGATACAGACACTGTGAGTTATCATCATTCAACAGCTGCCTTTTTAATAATACAGTGGCATTTAATACTTTGCAATTCCACTGACTTATTCATATATATGAAAATCCTATTGATTTATATATATGTATATCATAGAATCATAGAATGCCTAAGGTTGGAAGGGACCTCTAGAGGTCATCTAGTCCAACCCCCCTGCACACACAG